>JAODLM010000269.1:0-199614 GCA_036937905.1 Salvia rosmarinus
AAGAGGAGTTGATTAGCACAAAGACATCGTCGAAATATGAAAAATAAAAAACAAAAGGGGACCTACTTTGATCGCCCCCGGATCCCGAGCTCCCGATCTATAAGTGCTCGGCCCGGCATCAACGGATCATCCTCGGTGCTACGGGAGATTTCACCAAACATGTTCAATTGATCTCTATAGCACCCGGGCTTTACGCTCACATCCCTCATCTTACCCATGCCCACTCATACTGGTTGCCCTTCGGCCCGCAAAATGAAGAACTTGGTTTGCCCGATGGAAACCTTTGAGGTCTGATCACTTTAAGCGCTTGCCGGTGATAAATAATACCCCCTATACTCTTGATGCAAAAAAGCATCAAAATTTGAAAAGCTTCGCCAGATGCCGTGGCGAGCAATGCCCTAACCTACCACCGACCTAATGGAGTTCGAGGTTAACTAGCAAATGGGAATTTGGTAATATTCTTGAATGCTCAAAAAATAGGAGCTAAGGAAACCTAAGACACCTTTCAAAGCATCACTATACGATCATAAATCCTTAGGATGAGCCATCGCCTATCCCGGGATTACGGCAAACACCACCAAACACTCGGTTGGAATATGGAATTCGAGGCTATCGTGCACATATCTGCGGCGATCAAGGCGAACAAACGTCACGATCTTATACCTATCCCGGTAGTTTGGTATCGTGGAACCACGACACTCATGCTTTCTGAACCTGCAGGCGGTATATAAATATATTCCGAATCTCAATCTAGCTTATCAGCGGAAGACCGGAATGGGCGAAGAAGATGATCGGGAAGATTCAAAAATCTCTCTGGGAGAAGAAAGAAAGAAGATGAGGAAGACATACTTACTTTTTCAAAGTGGGATTTTGCTTCAACTTGACGAGTTACGAAAGGCGATTTGAAAATTTCTCTACGGAGCTAAAATGGATGAAGATGAAGGAAATGAGCAGTTTCCTTTCTCGACCTATTTAAAGTAAAATAGGCGCCCAAAACTGCCTATTCAACTTCCGCGTGGTTACCCATGACTTGGCGTGAGGTGAGCAGCGTGGTCAGCGTCGACTAGCAAGGGTGGCACACGTGGCGTAATATCCTAAAAGCGCCGAGGCGTACCGGTCTAATCGTGCAATCATCACTCTAGTGCCCGGCTCGGTCAACTACCTCGACATTCTCTTAAATAATGAGAAAACGGCCGGTTTGGATCGATTGACCACCTCGGCATCCTCTTAATTAATGAAGGACGGCCGGTTCAAGTCGATTCGGACCTCGGCCGTCGTCCAGTAAGTTCGGACCTCGGTAAATCGTCCAACTTCGATTCGGACCTCGGCAAATAGTCCAATCCAGTTCGGACGAGATAATAAGATTCCCCTCGTCGTCAAAGCGAAAACCCTCGACAATGACCTCGGCCGAGCAACAACCAACCTTGGCAAAATCATCGCCACCTCGCCTCGGCATAGTTGTCACTTTCGACTAATTGGGGGGCTATGATAGGATATGGGGCCTAACGCTCAAGCCCAATAAGCGAGCCCAAGCGAGCTGGGCCCGCCTAGCAACCGGCCTGCGGTGCGGCCCAGGCCCAACACTAAACCTATTCAAGATCAAATCTAAAGAGATATTGGAGGAGATACTCGAGGATCGAGCCTATCATCGGAGATCGGATCACACAAGGTAAAGGATCCATGGTAATCTTGAGGATCACAACATGTATAAATAGATGTTAGATTGAAGGTGAAGGTTAACAACTATTGAATACTCGGGTTTTTAGATACATTCATTGTAATCGAACATAGTGAAAGTATTGAGGAATCATACCTCCGTGGACGTAGATCTTTTCCTTGATCGAACCACGTAAAAACCTCTTGTGTTCTTTATCGTTTTTGCAAAACTCACACACAAGTTTTAACAACTCACTATTTCGATAAACTACTACACGATTCAACCTCTTCATTTTGAATTTCTTTATGCATAAATTTGCTTTAATAAATCTACCAATTTTAATGGAGATAATACATGTATTTCTATAAAAATATAAAATTTAAATTACTCAATCGTGTATCGACTTCGTTCCTTTTTGACCGAAATATTGTCGAGTCGTGTTCGTTTGGGTCATGGAAATTTTACGGGCTCAAATAACAACATGATAAATGAATGGTGGACTCACTCTCGGCGAACTCCTTGGTGTTGGATTTGTATACTAGAAATAGTTTTGGTTGAGCTTGTATACAATGTTTCTGTTACCACTATTACAATCTCTATATTGTTTACTTAATTGCATATGTATGTCCTTATCTCATATATAAGTTAGATCATACGAGTGTGTTGTAGATTACAAGTCTCATATGATTGGTCGAGCTTAATGAGATATAAAAGTATCACTGGTGAGACAACTTGAGGGCGAGTAGTTGGTATAGCTGCGGTATAGATAAGAAGTGACTTGACTTAGTTGCTTGTCTATCTTTGATGCGTCTACGGCGTATTGATGGATCACGATGAGATGCATTTTCAATCGACCGTCGTGAAGAATCTAGATCTCGGTGACTTCGTTGATCTAAACCTCGATAAGGTATTAGGTGAGTATGAGTTCTTGACAATCACTTTGACTTGTTATGGGTGAGGGTTACATGAGATAACCCGAGATTCTCTGTATCTTGGGTTGTGGCGATCTTTATGTCATGCTAGTTACCCGTATCGAGTCAGTATCCGTTTAGGATGATGGCGTCCTTAAAGAGCTCAAAGGGTTTATTGTACTAAACCTGCGCAGTTGAGATTATCTCAAGTACAATAATAAGGTTGAGTGGTACTACTTGAGGAATTAAAGTAATTAATTATTTTAAGCGATCGAGCATGTAAATAATTAATGGACGTAGGATATCTTAAATACGGGATTCGTTAAGTCTAAATACGAGCCAGACTCAACTTGAAATAAAGGGTAAGTCGGCATTTATTCTCTAGTGGCATGAATAAATGTTTATGAATTAATTTATGTTACGAAAGGTGAACATAAGATAATTAATTTATTTGAGGCCCATCTTTATTCCTTGCATTTGATCCCAATTTGGCCCATCAAGGACCTTAAGCGATGAATTTTGCCCCTCGCTTATAGAGTCCCTCGGGACTACTTGATCTCTCTTTCTTAAGCGATATTATTATATTTATTAGATATGCATAAATTCTATCTTGATAGGATTTATGATTGCATTATAAATATAAGGTGAGAGAAAATCGAACCCTAATCGAGAGAAGCAAATTTGAAATATAATATTCACATAGTTGGAATTTTGAAAATCTCTTGGGAGGAAGAAAGCGAATTTCTATAGCATTCTCCATAGATTGTCCTCGCTCGGCATTGGAGTTTAGGCAATCGGGACACTGATCCAGAAGATCAAAAGCAGTATTGATCCTTTCTTCTCCAGACAGATTCATAGGTAAACACGAGAAAACTCCTACGTGTTGCAAGTAATTATATAGGTGCATGCTATGCATATAATCAATGTTTGGTGAATTAAACATCCAAGATAGATCCTCGGAGAGGTTAAATCGATTTCCTGCAATTGGTATCGAGCACAGGATCGATTATCTTGGCTCTGTTGGATTAATTCACGTTTGATTATAACGTCGCAATTAATTAATTGTGAATCATAGTTCATCGTGGCTCATTTATTTTTGTCGATTTTTGTTTTTCATATCGAGAAAATCCATGGTAAGATTAGATTTTTCTTGTAAATCTTATACGTGAAAAAAAACGAGGCGAAAAAGCACGAAGAGCGAGGCGAGCAGCAAGCACGGAGAAAACGGGGACGCGGCACGAGCACGGCGCTCGGCACCATCTGCGCGTTTTCTCGGCGGCGCGGGCGGACGAGCACGGCGGTGCGTGGGCGACCTGAGGCGATCTGGTGGCACGGCTCGGCGGCGGGCGTGCGGTGCGCGATCTCGTGCGAGCGCCTCGGCGCCGGCGTGCCCGCTTAGCGAGCCTCCGTGGTCTCGGGCGGGGCAGCGGGCGGCCTCGGCGAGTCTGCCCGTGGCGCCTCGATGGCGGGCGGCAGGCGTGTGACTCTCGAGGAACCCTCCGTGGCGCTCGGCGGTAGTTCCGTGAAGCGCGCCGACAGCGGCGCATTGCGTGGCGTCTCGATGAGCCATCGAGCTCGCGAGCTCGGCGACCTTGGCGGGTCGCGTCGCGGCAACCTCGGCATCGCACGGGATCCTCGGCGAGGCGGGCGGGCGTGCCGCGAGAACTGTCGGCGGTATGCGATGCCGCCGATGGCTCGATGAGTCCATAAAGCGCCGCGCTTGAGCGCGCCCGGCGATGCTGGGCGGTCTCGGCGGTCGCCTCCGGCGGCCTAGGCGACTTCGGTAGGGCTTGCTCGGCAGCATTGACGTGGGCGGTTGGGCGATCTTTGGGTGACTCGTCGTGAGTCTTCTCGGCAGGCGGCGTATGAGGCGGGCGGGCGTGGCTGCGCCTAGCTCCTGGCGGCCGGCTCATTTTGGGCCGACTGGCCGTTTCGGCCGAACCCGTTTTTTCGACCCGGTTCAAGTTTTTTGGCCTGATCCGGCCCGATCCACTGTTTCGGCCCGTTTTCGATTTTTCGGCCCAAATCCAGTTTTGACGAATCCGGTCCGTGCACGCGTGGCCCGTTTTCAAGATTTTATTGAAGATCTGTACTTTGCAAATTTATGTAATAAGTTAGGCGAGGAAATGCGGGATCGAAGTGGGCGCGATGAGCGATTTTATTTTATTTTATCGTTCAAAGCATGTCATGGATGTTTAAATTATCGAAGCATGCTACGTATGTTTAATTACGTAGATAAACATATTATATGTTTTTCGTGATTGGATGCGCATAGTAAGCATGCTAGGTTTATCCCGTTTTCAAGCATATTTTAGAATTACTGCGAGCATGTTTTACATGTTGAGTTCTATAAAAACATGCTAGGATTACGTGATGCGAATGGACAAACCTTTTGAAATAAAAAGACTAAGCAAGAAACCCGACATATTAATTTCTAAAATTAAAATGTCATGACCTCCACTTTTAATCTCTAAACAAAGTGATACGCATTGTGAGTGGCGTCCGCGCGCGTGGCTTGCCCTTGTTTATCATAAGTTTGTTAGATCACGATTTCTAAATAAAACATTTTAATCTATTGAAAGTGGGAGTTTCATGTAAAGCGACCACACACGTAGCTTGCATATCGATTTTCATAAGTTCTCTAGAGATAGATTTAAAATGAGAAGACGAAAAGAATTTGGATTGGGCGGTATGGTCAGAGTGTGTATGCCAATTCTAAGAATTCATTTACATTGTTAAAATTGTGGTCATTGCTTAGACATCACCTCAGTACAAGTTCATGAAGTCCCTTCTTGTGATAGTGGTGTGGTCTAGTAAGGTCGATCATTAATTTCATTTGTCGTAATGATAAGTTGACATGGATTGAAATTAAGCGACTAAAGGTATATTTTAGTGCGGTTGATGGATTCATGTATGCGCGTCCACGCGTGGCTTGCATGTGGAATTCCTTGGGCGATTGGAGGTTTAAATTAATATTGTTTTATAAAAGGTTACAATATTATTATTTACGAATTATGTGCGATCGTAAAGCTTATGTGTTTACATTACTTTTCGGATATGTCGCTTACACGATTATCAATATGCTCGCACAAAATCCTCTATCTGGTCCAAATTTTATCAGTGGAAACCAAACATGGAATATGTTCTTATCATTGAAGAACAAATGTTTGTTCTCACTACTCCCAAAACCGATGCCTATCGACGATCGACTAATGATGGCGAGAGTCAGCGAGACTTTGGCATAAGTCGAACAATATGGTCAAATGCTATATGATGACTACAATGTCGAAGGCTTGCAATTGTGACATCGATCGATAGTGAACACGGCGAAATATGGTCGAGTCGAAAGTAAGTTTGGGCGGTCGGATCGGACAATCCGCTTCCACACAATGAGAGAAATCTTAGCGTGTAAGATAGAAGAAGGAAGTTCGGTCCATGAACATGTCTCCCACATGACTTATCTCATGGATAGTCTTGATCGGTTGGGAGGAGGTATTGACAGTGACAAGATCGATATCATCCTCAACACCTTGCCCAAGTATTTTGAGAATTTTGGCGTGAGCGATCATGAGCAAGGCGGTATACACTTAGTCAGTTGCTTAATGATCTCGTGGCCGCGGAAGGAGTCATGTGCAAAGTAGCACATTCCCTTGATAGCACATCTAGGGACCCAAATTTTCCGTTGAAAAATGGAAGAAGAAAGGGCACCAAAGGTGGTAGAAGCGAAGGAACGATGGGAGTAGTGGGAGCAAGAACATATGCGCCAGGAGGCTTGAAAAAGCGAAGAGTGGGGCAAGTGCTTCGTGTGCGGTGGGCGGGCATTGGAAGGCGAGTGCCCTATGCTCGAGGCTCAAGGTATGCCATTTGCTTTAATAACGGAAACATGTTTAGCGACTTGTTCTACTCGTTCATGGGTAGTAGATCTGGTCTGTTGATCATGTTTGTTACACCTGCGAGGGGTTCTGCGGACAAGGGCTGCATAATGGCGAGATAACGATCTCCATGGGCAGCGGCGAAAGTCGAGGCCGTTGCGATCGGAGATGTTACTTTAAGTTTTGATAGAACAGTTTTAGTTTTAAAGGCGTTTTATATGTGCGGAGTTTCGTGAAACCTTATTCAATTTCAAAATATTTATTCATGGATATTCGGTTATTTTTATAGTGGTGTTTCTATCATAAGAAATAGCGAAGTTATCGTGGTGGCACTTTATATAATTAAGCTTTATCTATTTACGCCAAATATAATACCTTTAATTATGTTGCATCTACATCAAACCTTAAAAAAGGAAGTTTTCTTCACAAGATGACACCACATTTCTCGGCGTCTTGGATTAGGTCTGTCAATCTAAATAGGGCAAAGGCGGCTAAGAATGGGCGTTGGGTGATCTCTTTGTTACTCGTTCGATCTGCGAATCTTGTATAGAAGGAAGATGTCGACCGGACCCTTTCAAAGCAAAGGGTTATAGAGCCAAAGAAGTGTTGGAGTTAGTCCATTCGACTGTGTGGACCTATGTCCACACAAGCTCGTGGAGAATGCAGTATTTTATCACTTTCATTGGCGATTACTCGAGTGCGGATACATATACCGCTTCACCGCAAGTCAGATGCTTTGAAATTCAAAGAATTTAAGCGGGAAGTGGAAGCGAAGCATGGTAAAGTATCAAGTCGCTGTGATGCGATCGCGGTGGCGAATACCTCGATAACGAGTTTATGGACTATTTAGTGCGGTGTGGGATTACCTCCGACTCACTACTTTGGCACACGACAACAAAATGGTGTGTCGGGCGAAGAAATAAGACTCTTTTACAAATGGTTAGATCGATGATGAGTTATGAAAGGTTGCCTATTTAGATTACGGGGTATGCTTTAGAAGCAGTGACATACTTGCTAAATCTAGTACCATCAAGTCGATCGAAAAGACCGCTTCGAGTTGTGGTTTCGCCTAGTTTAAACCACATAAGGATATGGGAAGTCCGGCACATGTCTTTGAACAAGAAAGGCGACAAGTTGGAGTCTAGATCGATGCAAGAGGCGTTTATTGGCTATCTGAAAGCGAAGGTGGTTATTTCTATAGTCTAAGGATCGAAGTTCATTATTAGCACTAATCTTTGATTCTTAGAAGAGGATTATATGAAAACCATAAATCAAAGTTGAAATCATTCTTGAGAGTTAGAAAATGATCGTATTCGCCACCGATTAAGCGAAGGTACAAGATGTCGTGTCAGTGGGAGGGATCGACACGGATGCTTGAGAATTGAAGTGGGTCGAGTTCCTTGGAAATACCGGCCGTACAAGTGGCTCCTATCCGACAAGTTATGCAAGATAGAGAACCACAAGTTCTTGCACCCACCATTGCCATTGTGCGATGGCGCCTCGTCGTAGTGGGAGGGTTGTTCATCAACCCGGCGATTTATGTTCGTGGGTGAATCTTGGTTTAGTCGAGAAGCGGCGCAGCAATAATCGACCCATGGACATACGGTGAGGCGATCTGAGACCGCGATGCAAGATCGTGGCACATCGCTATGGACTTAGAAATTGAGTCCATAACGACTATGGATGTATCTGAAAAGACACCTCTACCGGATGGCAAGGAAGCCGTAGGTAGTAAGTGGTTATAGAAGAGGAAGAGATTCGGATGAGAGGTTTGACATAAAGCCGGGCTTGTGGCGAAAGGTACACTCAGTTGAGGGCATCGATTTCGATGAGACCTTTTCGCGTAGCAATGCTCAAGTCCATCGAATTCTTACGGCCAAACAGCCCATAAACGCGAGGTTTGGCAAATGGATGTGAAAACCGCTTTTCTAAGCGGTTGCCTTGAAGAAGGTAGAGACATCTATCTGCGGCAACCCGAAGGTTATGTGGTGAAGGGTGAAGAGCATCTAGTATGGAAGCTTAAGAAGTCCATTTATGGACTTAAGCAAACTTCACGATCTTGGAACTTACGCTTTGACGAGGTGGTAAAGTCCTATGGATTTACCAGGTTGCCTAGCGAAAGTTTTGTGTATCGTTTAGATGTCAGCGGTGACGTGGTATTTCTTGCACTACGTAGATGACATCATACGCTTGCAACAATGTGAAGTTGTTATCGGGCGTAAAGAGTTGGTTATCCTATCTGTTTCAAATGAAAGACTTAGGAGATGCGTACATTCTTGGGATCAAGGTTTACGAGATCGCGAGAGGAAAATGTTGAGCTTATCTCGGGCATCTTATATTGATCTTGTGATTGCTCGTTTTAGTATGCGAGACCGCGAGAAAGGATTGCTACCTTTCGAGCATGGCGTTCCTTTATCTAATGAGCGATCACCTATATTACGCAAATGAGATAGAGGAAATGAGACAAGTTCCTTATGCTTCCACCGTAGGAAGTCTCACTGTATGCAATGCTATGTACGAGACCCGATATACGCTATCACGGTAGGCATAGTGGCAAGATATCGATCTAACCACAGACAAGCTCATTGAATTGCGGTAAAGCATATACTCAAGTACTGAAAAGGACTCGAGATTATAGGCTAGTTTACCATGCGAGATAGTCTAATGCCTTTGGGTTATTCATACTCGGTTTCAAGGTGACCGTGATGAGAAAAAATCTACCTCGGGCTATGTGTTTACCTTGGGAGGGCCGTATCTGGCGGAGTGCAAGCGGCGATGCATTGCGGACTCCGCCATGGAAGCGAATATGTAGCCGCGGAGGGCGCTAAAGAGGCTGTATGGTTGAGAACTAACTCATGGATCTAGATGTGGTACTGGTTTGCCCAAGGTATCCTAATTTCTTGTGATAACTCGGTGCGATGGCAAACTCGAAGGAACCACGGACCCACAAGGTAACCAAACACATAGAGAGAAAGTACCATGTCATCAGAAATCGTTGAGGCGATGAGGCGTCTTGATAGAAAAGATTGATGCTGCGGATAACCTAGGTGATACATTCACGATGAGCTGCCGCAAAAAGTCTACGAAGAGCATATTAGAGGACTTGGATTGCATGAAGATGGCACCACTTAGAAATGAAACTTTTGTATAAGTGGGAGAAGCAAAGTGATGGTGTTGTTTGTAATAGCTAGTAGAGACACATTGTATATTAAAAGTTTTGTTTTAGTATAAGTGGGAGATTGTTGGATTTGTATCTTTGAAGCGGTTTTGGTTGAGCTTGTATCTGATGTTTCTGTTACCACTATTACAATCTCTATATTGTTTACTTAATTGCATATGTATGCCACTTATCTCATATATAAGTTAGATCATACGATGTGTTGTAGATCACGAGAAGTCAGTATGATTGGTCGAGCTTAATGAGATATAAAAGTATCGCGGTGAGACAACTTGAGGGCGAGTAGTTGGTATGGGCTGCGGTATAGATAAGAAGTGACTTGACTTGGTTGCTTGTCTATCTTTGATGCGTCTCGGCGTATTGATGGATCACGGTGAGATGAGTTCTTCTATCTGACCGTCGTGAAGAACCTAGATCTCGGTGACTTACGTTGTGACAACCCGACTTCCCAAGGAAGTACGGATGTCTGGATCGTCATCGGTATGATAAAGCGGCGGATATAAACATAATTATTCAATGCAATTAACCATTTAACTACTCGACAACACGTATCTAACAAGGAATTAAGCTATTCGATACCAACTCGAGTATGAAGGACTCGCCAAAGGGTGCAAGGTTGAAATATAACCCGATCGGGCACAATTCAAATGCAGTGCGACCTCAAATTGATACGGTATGAAGGCGATTATAATCAAAACATCAAAGTTATCGAGTTAGGCGGCAATAACGTGTGGACATGCATATGACGATGCATGCCCGAGGTTAGAATCCTTCTAATTAAGCATAAAACAAGCGCTACTCTGCACCACCTCGCACCCATAATCGATCCTTGCTCGACTTGCACATCAAAATCGAGATGCAGGGCTAAGTATAAAAGTACTCGGTGGACTCGTTGCGAAAATATTTTCTTTGTCAAAGTTATTAAGCGCCCACAATAGCGCATGAGGATTTTAGTTAAAGACTCATGCTATCAAACATTTATCCTTTTCCAAAGTGTCGGCGGACTATTTCATCCACGTTGTTCCATATCGATCATTCGTTCCTTCGTTCATTTGCGCACTATGGGTGGCCACCTACACATAGTCGTCGTGACCGATCGGTAGCTAACCTTAACACACGATCACATGTGTACACAATCCGAGTTAGTCCTTAACTAAGTCGGATCCGATCGTTACCCTTTTTAACGTTGGTTGACCAACACATTTACATACCACATTGGATATACCAATCTCAGATAGGATAACAACAAAACATAAACATTTGGCATTCAATAACATTTCATGTGATAATATTTCATAAAGCTTTGTAAATCATGCTTTGAGCTATGCATAATATTTTCGTTTCAAGAAAGCCAACCTGCTAATCCAAAGCTAGTAAGTCTAAATGAGCAGGGTGTGGTTGTTCTTCCTCGCCGACTACGTACGATCAAACCCTTCATAAGAAAATAGCGTTTCTTAGATTCTTTCTATCGATCGAAGGTCGTTTATAAACTACGACTTAAAGTCCCCACTTAGGGTTTCTTTATGATTTCATGTGATTATTTTAAGATAATTTCTATTATCTTACATTCCCAATTCCCAAGCTATATCACTTCATCGTTCATAGGTGAACTTCAATTATGAATCACATACTCTGAGTCTATCCTCAACTTTAACCTTAGTGTTATTCTAAACGTTATTACGTTATAGATTGTCGGTAATCATAATATGATTGGTAAATAGGATATTCTCAAACCACTAACTAGACTTAACAATTATAGTTACGTCCTAGTAGGTTATGCTTGACGACTTATCGTATTAACACGATAATTAAAAGAGGAGTGTTGACTTATGATTCAAGGGAACACATGCTATCATGTAAGTATGTACTTAAGAATAAATGAAGTGCTTCGGGAATATTAACTCGACCTTTGAGACATAAGGATCGACATCTTATGTTCGAATCTTGGCTTACACATTACGACATTGTTTGTTTATCTTAACTCGTTGGAGATTACATATACCGTATAATCGTTATTAGTTGTCGAGTTGTTTTAACGCTCAACTAATATCGTATTGGGTTGTCGTTATTGAGTATCAGCGGCGTAGCTCGACTTTTGGTTTTCTAACTTAGGAACTCACGTTTGAGTAACATCTTAATAGTAGCAAACCACAATTTATGTCAAACTTGATTCTCGTTGGTTCGTTCTTAAGTTATTGAAATTGGTGGATTTCTTTTCGATTCTTATACATATAGTGTTATGTTGTTTACGTTTGGGTTTTGGTTTGTCGATTACAACATAAACATAAACATTGACACCAAACAATACCATACCTGACATAAACTATACTAAAGCATTAGAAAACCCTAATTTCTAACATAATACACAATCATTGTGTATGTGTGCATAAGTGTTCCATTCATTCACCATAATCACAACCATTCGTTCTAAGCTTCTAATTTCACTATCATAGCATCATTTAACATTAGAATTAAACCCATACTTAGTCATTTTGTTACGTTTTCAATAATTAGTAACAATTAGCATAGGTATCGATAAATTCCAATAAAATCATGTTATACTCTATCATACTATAGGATTTAATTACCAACTCAATATCATCATACAAAATTTTAAACCATAGGTTAAAATCTCAAAACTTCAGCAATTTCAATTTAATAAGCTTTGGTGTTCAATAAATCCCACAAAATTTTATATCATGCTTATACTATATACTAAACATGAAATATCACTTCATATCATGCATTAAAAATTTAAATTCATGCTTTTCACCCTTATTCAATTCGCACTCATATATATATATATATATATATACATATTGATAAATTCCATTCTTTCACAATATGGTTATATAATGCGATAACATGTAATATTAACATTAAACACCAACTAATATTTATAATATCACACATCCTATTATTCTCAACAACAAAAATCAAATAAATCACTATATATATATATATATAGCTCACGGTTTTCTCTTGGAAAATAGGAGAGGTGTTTGAATAAATTCAAGGTTAATATATGATGTTCATATCATACCTTAAACACCATACCTCAACTATTTTCAACAAATAAAAATCAAACAATACTCGATATATATATATTTCGGCTCTTATAAAAATAAAATAGGAGATGTGTTTCAAAAATTGCAAGATTTTTATATGATATTCACATCATATATTAAACACCATATCTCAACTATTTTCATTAAATAAAAATCAAACAATGGATTTAAAATACCATGGAGCTCCTGGCTTTTAAAAAAAATTCACAAAATATTACGAAAATTTTGATATTTATTCTACATGCTTATAATACATTAACAAGCAACAATATCAAATAATATTCACAAAATCATGCTTTATCACATATAAAAAGGAATAAAGCATAAATCAAAAAATATTAAACATGCTCCAAAAATTCTAAAATTTTAACTACAGTCTTAGAACATTATTCTAAGCATTTTTTATTCATGGCTTGAGAGCATTTAAAGTCACGAAAAAATTGAGGAGCAAAATTAGGGTTTTTTGTGAAATAAATCAAGAAAAATCTAAAAAAAATTCTACTCCATTAAAAATGGAGAGAATGATGAGTACTACCTTAGTATGGTCTTAGAATAATTGTTTAGAGGTTGGAAGGGTTTGAGAATGAGGATTAAAGGTTGAAAAGTTGAAGAACAATAGAGAGAATTTGAAAAGAGAGAGAAAAATGTTCCAAAGTGTGAGAGGCTGTAATGGAACATGAGGCTGCTGTATGCCAGCCTAAAGGGCTGTCCTTAGCTCATTTGGGTTGGTCTTGGTGGTGGTTGGGAGGTGGATTGGTCAAATTACCCGTTTTGGCGTGTTAATACCGACTCTTTAAGTTTTAACGCCCTTTCGATTGATTTCTCGGAACAATAAGGTTTTATTTTATTAAATAGACTTTAAAAGACTTATTTCAATGTTTATAAAAATTTCATGAAGTTAGGACGACGTCCGATAGGTCAATTCTGAGTCATCGCGGAAAAACAACGTTCGACGATTAAATTATGCTCATTCGAAATTCTATTAAATTCTTGATCCTTCATAATTTATTTGAGTCTTATAAATCATATTTTATTGATTTAGACCCTTGGTTCGAGTTTCGGATCCTTCGAATCAATTTAGGGTTTTCCCGGTCTATTTTCCGGCGTTCGGTTGATTTCTTGAGAATTTCTTTCAGAAATTGATTCTTATAATTTCTAAATTCATAATAACATATTCCTTCATGATTTTAATTGTTATCATGAATTATCATAGTTAGCACGGATTTGAAGTTGATCAGGCTTGTAAATAGTGCTTTTAAGGTGGAGGGCAAGTATGCGAAAATTCTCATTCTTTGGCTTCTCACATGTTTTTCGAGAGGATTCTAGAAATGAAATCCTTTTGTCAAGATTCATTCTCGATCTTTGATTTTATGTTCGGGCTATTGAGAAAACCTAATCAGGTGGGACTAGTCACTAGTTTTTGATTTCTCTAGTTTCGATCTCGAATCGATTCTAATTCGTTTAGTTGGTTACCTTAAATATAATTAAGGTCTAAGAACCACAATTAAGTGATTTAAACATCACAAATAAAAGTTTTAAATTTTAGGGTTATTACATACGTTGATCTAAACCTCGATAAGGTATTAGGTGAGTATGAGTTCTTGACCATCACTTTGACTTGTTATGGGTGAGGTTACATGAGATAACCAATTCTCTGCATCTTGGGTGGTGGCGGTGCTTGTATGTCATGCTAGTTACATGTCAGTCACCGTATCAGTTTAGGATGATGGCGTCCCTTATGGAGCTCGAAGGGTTTATTGTACTAAATCCTGAAGGTTGAGTTATCTCAAGTACAATAATAAGGTTGAGTGGTACTACTTAAAGAATTAAAGTAATTAATTATTTTAAGCAGTTAGAACGCTTTAAATAATTAATGGACGTACGATATCTTAAATACGGGGATTCGTTAAGTCTAAATGCGAGCCCGACTCAACTTCAAAAATAAAGTAGTAAGTGACATTTATTCTCTAGTGGCATGAATAAATGTTTATGAATTAATTATGTTACGGGCTGAACATAAGATAATTAATTTATTTAAGACCCATCTTTATTATTGCATTTGATCCTTGGCGGGCCCGTGAGGCCATAAGCTTGATGAATTTCGCTCTCTTATAGAGTCCCTCGGGACTCTACTTGATCCTCTCTATCTTAAGTGATATTATTATATTTATTAGATATGCATAAATTCTATCTTGATAGGATTTAGGATTGCATTATAAATATAAGGTGAGAAAATCAAACCCTAATCGAGAAGCAAATTTGAAATGTACCATTCACATAGATGGAATTTTGAAAATCTTTAGGGAGGAAGAAGACGAATTTCTATAGCATTCTTCATAGATTGTCCTCACTCGGCAATGGAGTTTAGGCAATCGGGACACAGTCCAGAAGATCAAAGCATGAGTCTTGATCCTTTCTTCCCCGACAGATTCGCAAGTAAACACGAGAAAACTCCTACGTGTTGCAATTAATTATATAGGTGCATGCTATGCATATAACCAATGTATGGTGAATTAAACATTCAAGATAGATCCTTAGGAGAGGGTTAAAATCAAATTTTCCTGCATCAGCAGCACACAATACAACCTTCGTTCGTTTCCTACTCGGGACGTAGAGTACTTTGTCGATTCAATGGAATAATATTTTTAAAGGAGATACGGGAGTAGTCAGGCAAAAGCCAGAAAGTTTATTGAGAAAATATACTACATTCAATACATAAGTGTATCTCATTTGGAGAGGAGATAACTTATTTAATTACTTATTATAGTCGATATTCCTATGCGCATACATTAGGAAATTTAAAAAATAAAAATAAAAAGGCTTGAGAAAATAAAGACTAAAATTGAAACTTAAACTTTTACAGGAATTTATTTCTTGTTTAAGGAAAGCTTGGGGATGTCTGATCCTCTAAGCTTCATTCTTCTGCTCTTTTTATAGAGGTCTGATGTCTTCTTGTAGAGAAATCTATTTTTATCCTCTTTCTGAGGATCTATCTTGATGTTTAATTCACAATATTTATTATACACCTATCATGCATATAGATAATTAATTACAATACTTAAGTGTTTACTCGTGTTTACCTACGAATTTTTGGGATATCTAATCAATTACGGACTTCAGCTTTGATCTTCTGGACTGTATCTCGGATGCCTATTCCCAAATACTGAGTGAGAGCGATCTTTGAAGAATACTGTAAAATTTTTCCTTCTATGTTGTTCTTATGATTTTCGAAAATCACACACAAGCTTAAGATTGATTTCTGATTTTCTCTCACATTGTATTTATAATGCTTTCCTAAAATCATATTCAGATATGATCATTGTATATCTAATAAATATAATAATTATCTTCAATCCCTGAAGATAAATCATATCTAGAATAATTATCTCTTGATATCTAATAATATCAGATAATATCTATCTAGATACTGGAAATGTATTAAAATAATACATAAATCAAAACAAAGTCCCAGTAGGACTCTATAAGGGGAACGAAATTCTTAGCGACCTGACCTTGATGGACCAACCCGGAGATCAAATCTGAGGATAAAGATGGGGCCTCAAATGAATTAATTATCTTATGTTCAGCCTATAACATAAGCTAATTCATAAACATTTATTCATTCCACTAGAGAATAAATGTTGAATTGACCTTTTATTACCGAAGTTGAGTCTCGGTTGCACTTAGACTTACGAATCCTCGTATTTAAGATATCGCACGTTCATTAATTATTTATAGCACTCTGACTGCTTAAAATAATTAATCTCTTTAATTTTCTTAAGTAGTACCACTCAACCTTATTATTGTATTTGAGATAACTCAACATGCAGGGTTTAGTACAATAAACATTTTGAGCTCCTTAAGGGGACGTCATCATCTTAAACGAATACGGTGACTCGATAAAGATAACTAGTATAACATACAAGCACTGCCACTACCCAAGATGTGGAGAATCTTGAGTTATCTCATGTAACCCTCACCCATAACAAGTCAAAGTGATTGTTAGTAGCTCATACTCACCTAAAACCTTATCGAGGTTTAGATCAACGTAAAGTCACCAAGATCTAGGTTCTTCACGATGGTCAGATAGAAGAAATCATCTCAATGTGATCCATCAATACGTCAAGACGTACTAGCATAGATAAGAAACCAAGTCAAGTCACTTCTAATCTATACTTCAGCATATACCGACAACTCGTCCTCAAGTTTTCTCAATTGTGATCCTTTTTATATCTCAACTAGCTTAACCAATCATACAGACTTATGTGATCTTATACGCATTGTATGATGTAACTTTTGTATGAGATAATGGGACAACATGTGCAATCAAGTAAACAATTCAGATAGGTGATTGTAATAGTGGTAACAGGAAATACTGTATACAAGCTCAACCACTCTGCTTTTAGTATACAAATCCAATAATCTCCCACTTATACTAAAACAAACTTTTAGTATACAATATGTCTCTCTACTAGATATTACAAACAACACCATCACTTTACATTCCCCACTTATATAAAAGTTTTATTTCTAATTGGGGCCATCTTGCACAATCCAAGTCCTCGAACATGCTCGTCGTAGACTATTTACAGCAGGCTCTTCGTAAATAGGTCAGCTAGGTTTTCCGTAGCACCAATATTCTCTATAAGCACGTCACCTCGTCGTACGATTTCTCGTATGATATGATACTTTCTCTCTATATGTTTCATCGTCTTGTGGGAGCATGGTTCCTTCGAGTTTGTTACTACACCAGAGTTACACAGAATATTATGATACTCTTGAAAAAATGAGGTACTACATCTAGATCCAAAAGGTAGTTCCTGAACCATACCTCCTCCTTAGCAGCCTCTGATGCGGCTACATATTCGGCTTCCACGGTGGAGTCTGCAATGCACCGCTGCTTGGCACTCCGCCAAGACACTGCTCCATCTCCTAAGGTAAACACATAGCCTGAGGTAGACTTCTTCTCATCACGGTCAGCTTGGAAATGTAGGAAAATCTTATTTTACCATGTTCCCAATGATCTATCTTGGATGTTTAATTCACCATACTTTAATTATATACCTAACATGCACCTATATAATTAATTGCAACACATAAGTGTTCACTCGTGTTTACCTATGAATTTTTAGGATATACGATTGATTGTGGACTCGACTTTGATCTTACATCTTGTATCCCGGATCATATTCTCAATCTGGTGAGAGCAATTTATGAAGAATACTGTAAAATTTCGCCTCCTATGAATGCTTAGTGATTTTGAAAATCACTCTCCAAGCAAAATGATTAATTTCTGATTTTCTCTCACCTTGTATTTATAATGCATTACTAGAATTCTATTTAGATAGGATCCATGCATATCTAATAAATAAAATAATTATCTTCAATCCTTGAAAATAATTTATATCCAGAATAATTATCCCTTGATATCTAATAGTATTAGAAAATATCTATCTAGATAATAGAGATGTATTAAAATAATATATAAATCGAAACAGAGACCCAGTGGGACTCTATAAGGGGAAGACGGAAATTTGATCAGTTCCAGGCCTTGATGGGCTAGCCCAATGATCAAATGTAAGGAATAAAGATGGGCCTAAAATGAATTAATTATCTTATGTTCAGTCCAGGACATAAATTAATTCATAAACATTTATTCATTCCACTAGAGAACAAATGTTGACTTACCCTTTTATTTCCGAAGTTGAATCGGACTTGCAATTAGACTTACGAATCCTCGTATTTAAGATATTTCATGTCCATTAATTATTTATAGCACTCTAACTGTTTAAAATAATTAATCTCTTTAATTCCTTAAGTAATACCACTCAACCTTCTTATTATACAAATCCAACGATCTTCCACTTATACTAAAGCAAATTTTTAGTATATAATGTGTCTCCCTACTAGATATTACAAACAACATCATCACTTTGTTTCCTCTACTTATACATGATTTTTCTTTCTAAGTGGGGGCCATCTTGCGCAATCCATGTCCTTGAACATGCTCGTCGTAGACTATTTGCGACAGGCTCTTCGTAATGGTCCAACTATGTTGTCCATAGTACCAATCTTCTCTATAAGCACGTCACTTCATCGTATGATTTCTCGTATGATATGGTACTTTCTCTCTATGTGTTTTGTCGTATTGTGGGTCCGTGGTTCCTTCGAGTTTGCTACTGTACCAGAGTTATCACAGAACACTATGATACTCTTGGGCAAACAAGGTACCACAGCTAGATCCAAGAGGTAGTTACTGAGTCATACTGCATCCTTAGCAGCCTCTGATCAGGCTACTTATTCGACTTCCATGGTGGAGTCTACAATGTACTGATGCTTTGCACTCCGTCAAGATACGACTCCACCTCCCAAGGTAAACACAAAGCCTGAGGTAGACTTCTTGTCATTACGGTCAATTTGAAAATCCGAGTCTGAATAACCCAAAGGAATTAGACAATCTGCCTGGTGAACTAGCTTATAATCTCGAGTCATTTTCAGTTACTTGAGTATATGCTTTACCAAAGTCAATGAGCTTGTCGAGATTAGATTGATATCTTGCTACTATACTACCGCATAATAGATATCGGGCCTTGTACACAACATTTTATACATGAGACTTCCTATGGCGGAAGCATAGGGAACATCTGCCTGGTAAACCCAAAGGAATTAGACTATCTGCCTGGTAACCCAAAGGAATTAGACTATCTGCCTGGTAAACTAGCTTATAATATCGAGTCATTTTCAGTTACTTGAGTATATGCTTTACCAAAGTCCAATGAGCTTGTCCAGGATTAGATTGATATCTTGCTACTATGCCTACCGCATAATAGATATCGGGCCTTGTACACAACATTTCATACATGAGACTTCCTATGGCGGAAGCATAGGGAACATGTCTCATTTTCTCTATCTCCTTTGCAGTCTTCGGTGACTACTTTTTAGATAAAGGAACGCTATGTCTGGAGGATAGCAATCCCTTCTTAGCGGTTTGCATGCTAAAATGAGTAATCAAAGTATCAATGTAAGACGCCTGGGATAAACTCAATATTTTTCTCTTGCGATCTCGGTAAATCTTGATCCAAAGAATGTACGCCGCATCTCCTAAGTCTTTCATCTGAAACTGATCGGATAACTAACTCTTTACATCTAATATCAACTTCACATTGTTTCTAAGTAGAAGGATATCATCTATGTAAAGTACAAGAAATACCACGTCACCTTTGACATCTAAACGATACACGCAACTCTCGCTAGGCAACTGGGTAAAATCATAGCTTTTTACCACCTCGTCAAAGCGTAAGTTCCATGATCGGGAAACTTGCTTGAGTCCATAAATTGACTTCTTAAGCTTTCACACTAGATGCTCCTCACCTTTCTTCACATAACCTTCGGGTTGCTGCATATAGATGTCTCGACCTTCCTCAAGGTAACCGTTTAAGAAAGCGATTTTTAAATTCATTTGACAGACCTCTAGGTTTAAGTGAGCTGCTATGGCCAGAAGAATTCTGATGGACTTGAGCATTGCTACAGGCGAAAATGTATCATCGTAATCAATCCCCTCAATTTGAGTGTACCCTTTCACCACAAGTCTGGCTTTAAAAGTCTAAACCTCTTAAAATCTCTATTCCTCTTGTATACCCACTTAATACCTATACTTTTTTACCATCTGGTAGAGGTTTTTTCTCATATACATCCATAGCGGTTATGGACTCAATCTCTAAGTCCATAGCGGTGTGCCATGCTCCTGCATCTATGTCTTGTATCCCCTTGTTGTATGTCTATGGGTCGATTATAGCTTGTTTTCCTACTAGGACTAAATCCGAAGATTCAGGCACGAACATAAATCGATCAGTTTATCGTACAACCCTCCCACTACGATGAGACGCTACTGACATAATGGCAACGGTGGGTGCAGTAACTTGTGGTTCCATTTCTTGCATAACTTGTTGGGTAGGTGCCATTTGTACAGCCGGTATTCCTAGTGAAATTCGACTCACTTCAATCTCTTGAAGTATCTGGTGTCGATCCCTCTCACTAAACTCAATATCTTGTAGCTTTGGCAGAATAAGTGGTGGAATTCGATCATCCTCCAATTCTTGAAGAATGATTTCAACTTTGGATTTATGGTTTTTCATGTAGTCCTCCTCCAAGAATCGGGAGTTGGTGCTAATAATGACCTTCTGATCCTTAGGACTATAGAGATAACCGTATTTCGTTCATCTAGGATATCCTATAAACAGCCTTGAATCAGATCTAGCCTCCAACTTGTCTGTCTTCTTCTTCAGCACATGTGTTGGACTGCCCCATATTCTTATATGGCTTGAACTAGGCTTACACCCAAACCATAACTCGAAAGGGATCTTATCGACTGACTTGGACGATACTAGATTGAGTGAAATAAGCCGATGTTTCTTAGGCATACCCCCAGAACGAAATAGGCAAAGTTTCATAACTCATCATTGATCTAACCATCTCTAAGAGAGTACTATTTCTTCTCTCTGACACACCATTTTGTTGTGGTGTGCCCGATGTAGTGAGCTGGGATGTAATCCCCCACTGCACCAGTTAGTCCATAAACTCGTTACCGAGGTATTCGTCACCGCGATCAGACCACGGTGACTTGATACTCTTACATTGTTACAGCCCGGTTCGGCTAATCCCGAAAGACCACCTTACTGGACCATGACTTGGGGTTGGGTTAGGTAAATATTAAAAGAAGAAGGTTTTCAACTCATTTCATATGTGAGGAAGCATAGATGTTGCAGAAACACAAACGAGATTAAGGATCGAAGAAAATAACTTATATAAAGTATTGTTTCAAAGGTTCTGACAAAAGTGGCTCTTACAAGGTTTCCAACAAAACATTCAAGAACTTAACATAGTTATAGAATATAAAAGAGTTTCAAGAGTAATAAACGTGTGAGACATGCATATGAAGATGCATTCCCAAGGCGAACCAAAAGATGTTTCATACTTCGTTGACAAAAAGATTCCCGCTCAACTCCACTCCGTTCCATCACCAACTCAACCTGCACATTTAAAAACAAACATGCAGGGCTGAGTACAAAGTACCAAATGGACACATGCCAAAACATTTTTCATTTCCTTTATGAAATATTGTACTGCCACCATCACAGTAAGACACAAGGGTTTTATTTGAAAATGTCTTGTTCTTACTAAAACATTTCATCATTTTCTCAAAGTCGATTGGCCAGTCATTTTCTTACAACGTATATTCCAAGTCGGCTATGGAATGCGCCGGGAGGGAGGCTTCCCTTCACTCGGACGCACGATTGACCGCAACCGGCGGTTCAGAGGCTAAAGTGTACACAATCCTAACTAGTCTCTCGCTAGTAGGATCCAAATTCGTAATCTCCTATTGGCCCGGCCAACCCGAATGGATATATATACAAAACATAAAACATTTTGGCAGACAATATTGTACTTCAACATTTGCAGTATAAGAAAAGCAGTAAAGTAAAACTTTCATAAAAATCATTTTTCCGAGAAAGCTCTTTTAAATAAGAAAGTCCACCTCGAGAACTTATGGTTCTTATGTCACTAGTGTTTACTTGCCGTTTCCTTTCACCTTCGAGCCGGACCTTATCAACGTAAGAAACGAGGTTTAGTACATCACTACACTTTTCTGAACATCATCGATCCGTAACAACGGGTTCACTAACATCAACCCTATTAACATCAAAGGATCCCTTTATCACACTTAACAACTATTTTACGTTGATTATATTCGTCGCGTCTCGAAGAGAGATGATATTCCATTCTTTCCTTCTTTCCTTCAATTCTCATCATTTTGCGTAACGTACGAATCTTAATTTCATAACTAGCTTCGTCGCGCACTAACTTCACTTCCCATCTTACATATATACACTCAAATTCTAACGTATTAATAATCATATTCCCATAACTCTCGAACTTTCACATTAACAATCAATCATGCTCGAGAATACACATATATGCACTAACTTAAGCGTAACACTTTACATTTCAAAGTCTTACGTCACTTAACAAATATTTCAACGTGAACATATTATACTTTATTTTAAAATCCCATAAATTCATAGCATATCTTAAACATGATTTTGGATCTAAATATGTGATCACATGTAATAAAATAAATTTGAAACTTTATTTTTCCTTTTTCTTTATTTTCGGCCCTTTATAAATTATTTTCAAAACTTATCCATAAATTCCTATAAATTCACATATCATACCATATTAACATATGATCCATAATATCAATTAACATTAGACATAGAAAAATTTTATCACCATAACTCTTCATATTAGTTTTCGAAAATTTAGATAATTAACTAAACAATTTTCAAAAATTCTAATTAATTTCCACAACATATTATTAGCATCATATATCAATAATATGCCTTAATATTCATCATACACAACTTATACATCAATATTCCATACTTTAGGGTTTTCGAAATTATCATGAAATATTATCCAATATTTTTCCAAAATTATGATTTAAATCATACATACTTAAACATTACTAACTATTATCAATCCATGCTCAAAACAACAATTAAAATTCATCTTCATCAACATATAAATTCTACATATTTTTGGTTTTCACGAAGAAATTTTATAACATGGTTAACTTTGTATTAAATTCATAATATAAACTTACAAACATCATATAAACATATTTAATTAACAACTTAAAATTTAACAAAATTTCTCATACTTCACATAAATATTAAAGCATATAACAACATATCATATATGAATTTCTAATATTTTTTGCATATATAAAAGGTTGTACGATTTCTAACCTTTTAATCGGTATTGATAAATCGTGCAACGTTTTTCTATCTAGGATTGAAGAGACTTTTGGAGAATACTCCTCTATTTTTCTTTAGAATTTTCGGTCATCATGGTAATAAGACAGGGGTGATCCTTTATTTATAGAAGTTATAAAGTATTTAATCATGATTTATGAAAATATCTTAGTATAAAGTCAACATTTTACACTCTCATTTATTCCCCTAAATTTTTGATCACTCCAAGTTGATATATGAGACAAAATATTATCTTATCCTATACTTTATTAATTTCTACATATCACTATCAAGATTAAACATCACTATCAAAGAGTTTCAAAATTATTTCTCACTTAACCTAGTCAATATTTTCGGCCAAAACAAACAAATTAACACCCCCACTTGTTAAATTAATGATTCACCTTATCTTATCATTAATAATATCTCTACATCATAATCATATACTTCAATGTCACAAAGATATGGAAAATATTCTTCTTTTCACACTATAACCCTAATTTTCGTCCACTTTATAAATATATGTTACATAAATTATTTTTTTCCCTTTTAATAGCTATGTGACATAATATAGATCTTAGATGATAGAATAAATCATAGGAAAAATAATTAAGAATAATTCTATGTACTAAAGTGAAGTTATAGATTATTAATTAGAAAATAAGATTAAATCATTAAATCTTTATTCTTTTAATCACTAATATTATTTTAATGAAGGATTATATAAAAATAATGCTCTTGTATAAATTACTTGAACAATTCTAGTCATAATTCCCCATTTTTTCGAAAATTATAAGCTTAGAACTTAAATACAATTTTCCTTCTACCTTTCCATTTCTCTAAATTTCGAAAATCATATAATATTTAGGAGATAAGATTGACCTTGATTCCATGATATTTATCAAGTATTAAAGCTTGTGCAATTAAATAAATTATTTGATAAAAATGTCTACACCTTAAAACATATTTTTCGAAAACTATATGTTAGAGAACAAAATATTATCACTTATGATATTTTTACTTTATTACACATTATTAAGAGATAAACATCATCTCTTAGTCAATTATGACCTTATGTTATCTTTATTAAAAATATCTTAGAAAGCTTATCGTATAAATGTCATTTTCAAATCATACCTTATCTCTTTAATGTCATTATCTTATCTTATAAGATAAATATCTTCCATATACATACAAAATAATAACATCTCATCACATTAATAAAGTGATCCTTCACTTGATCACAATTTCATCACAATTTATCCATGTATATCTTCAATTTTTCGAAAATCATAGATCATATAAAAGAAGATGTAATTTTTCTTTATTAGAGTAATACTTATCTAGTTAATATTCTATATATATTTAAAAACATAATTATTTATTATTAAGATTCATTTTATGCGAAAAATTAATAGAAATTTCCATTTAGTCAAAATCGGTAATTATCGACGTTCATTTTCATTCTTGGATTTATCGTAATCAAATTCCTTCAAAATTTCAAAAATTGGTGTTTAAATATCCGGGGCATTACATACATAGCTTCATCTCCACTTCCTCCTTAAATTCTTTGAATTTCTCAAAGCATTCAGACATGCGGTGAAGTAGGTATACATATTCGTACCTTGAGTAATTGTAAATTAAAGTGATAAAATACCTGTACCCTACACGAGCTTGTGTAGACATCGGTCCATACAGGTCAAAATGGACTAACTCTAACACTTATTTGGCTCTATACCCCTTCATTTTGAAGGGTCTGATCGACATCTTTCCCGCTATACAGGATTCACAGACTGAGATTAGAGTAACCGTGAATTTTCCCCATCGCTCCATTCTTAGCCAGTCTTTTTGGATCCTATTTTGATAGATGTTACCTAATCTAATATGCCAAATATATGTAGTATCCTCTTATGAAGAAAACTTCATCTTCTTATGGTTTGATGTAGTAGATGCAACATAATTGTAGGTATTATGCTTAGCAGAAATAGTATAAAGAAAATTATATAATGCGCCACCACAGATAAATTCGTCATTTCTCATGATAGAAACACCACTATAAAAAACAATAGAATATCCATGAGTAAATAGTTTGGAAATCGAAATAAGGTTCTGCCGAAGCTCCGGCACATATAAAACATCTCTTAGAACTAAAACTATCCTATCAAAGTATAAAGAAACATCTCCGACTGCAACGACCTCGACTTTCGCCGCGTTGCCCATGGAGATAGTTAACTCGCTATCCTCAGCTGCCTTATCCGCAGAAACCCGTGCAAGGTGTAACAAACATGATCAGTCGCACCCGTATCTACTACCCATGAATGAGTAGAATAATTCGCTAAACATGTTTTCGTTACTAGAGCCAATGACGTACCTTGAGCCTTGAGCATAGGGCATTTAGCCTTCCAATGCCCAGTCTTACCACACTTGAATCACATGCCCCTCTCATTTGGCTTTTTTATGTCGTCGATGGCATTCATGCCCTTACTCCCACTGTTCCATTTGCCTCTACCACCCTTTGCACCCCCCCTTCTCCTTCCATCGTTTGATGGAACATTGGGGCCCTTAGATGTGCTAACAAGGGCATGTACTCTTTTCCCATGATGTCTTCCGCTGCTATGAGATCATTGAGCAACTGACTGAGTGTATCCTCCATCTTGCTCAAGATCGCATTCATGCGAAAGTTCTCAAAAGACTTGGGCAGTATATTGAGGATGATATCAACATTGGCTTCGCTGTCGATACCTCCTCCTAACTGATCAAGACTATCCATGAGATGAGTCATGTGAGAGACATGTTCATAGACCGGACTTCCTTCTTCCATCCTACGCGCTAAGATTTATCTCATCGTATGTGTAACATAAATTTTCGTATTTAATTTTATAAACACAAATTGTATACAAAATCGATGTAATTTGGATTTGATATATTTGAGATGGATTCGATCTTCTATTTATCCTCTGATTCTTCTCTTCGACTTGAATTCTTGAGCAATCTTAAATTTTCTTCGAGTTGTTGGAGGGGATGTGGTTCTTTTATCTTCTTGGAGTAGAAGTTTGAATTCGATAAGGTTGATTTGAAGGACCTTGGCCTTGTTTTCAGCTGTCGGATTTGGTTTGATGCGTTGAAGAACGTTTGAAGATCTTCAAGTTTGAGCACCAATACGGAGGGTTTTCACCTTGTTTCCAAAATGAACGCTATCTTTGATTTGATTTGGAAGATGATCTTAGCGAAGAATACGGCGATTTGCACGAAGAATGCCTTGAATGTTGAAGAAGACTTCAAATGCTGGAGAAGACTTCGCCGATGATTCTTCGAGTGTCTTGAGCTATTCGAATCTTCACACCTCTTCACTTCACTTCACCTCACCTCACCTCATCTCACCCATATTTATGAAGACCTTCACCCCATATATATAGATTTAGGCTAGTGGGCTTATGGGCCTTTTGGGCCATCAAACCATGGGCTTGAGCTTGAGCTTGGGCTTATGGGTCTTTTATGGCTTATTTGGTGCAATTTGGTGATTATTCCTACAGGGTGTCGTTGCACATGTCGTCCTCTTATTTGCCGATAAATTAAATATTAATCATATATCTATTTATTTTGGAATAAATTACATTCACAAAATAGAAATATAATTAATTATTTAATTTGTAATTTACAAGTGGTGCGGTATTATTTGCTAACAATTTTTAATTGTCTACAAATTGCCCCATCGAGACTTATTCATGGACGAATCATCTTGGGAATGGACGAGTCTCGAAATTCATTTTGATAGTTTGACTCTTGTCGAGGAGTTCTTGAATTTGAATTTGTAAATAGTTTATACTCGTATTTAGGAGTTCTTGAATTTTAATTTTAGAGAGTTTATACTCGTTTCAAGGAGTTTTTGAACTTCAATTTTATTTGAACTTTGAATTTGTAAACAGTTTATACTTGTATTTATGAGTTCTTGAACTTGAATTTAAAGTTGTAAACAGTTTATACTCGTATTAAGGAGTTTAACTTCAATTTGTTAGAAAGTTTATACTCGTATTAAGAAGTTTTTGAATTTGAATTTAGAAAGTTTATACTCGTTTCAAGGATTTCTTAAATTTGAATTTAGAAAGTTTATACTTGTTTCAAGGAGTTCTTACTTTCAAATTTTGATTTTGAACTTGGACTTCACATTTTGGCTCTAAAATTGGGTCTATGTAATTGATATTATTTGGTAATCCAAACAAAACCCACAATTTAAAGCCCAACAATTACAGCGATTGTCGATCAAGCCATTTTTGCAGCTCAAATTTCCCAACAACTTTTTGGCCCACATAGCCAATTTCTCTTTTACAGCCCATATTTCTCCCAACAACATTTTGGCTTATATAACTAATTTTTTTTTTTGTTAGCCCAATTCTCCAATTATTAGTTGAACTCTTTTTGTTTTGGCAGCCCACAATAGGCATGCCAATCAAGTAGAAACTCCCGGTATTGATGAATACAACAAAATGCTGCCAACCCCATCCCCTCGCTACCTGTGAAGCCTTTTTAGTCAAGTACATGCGTCTCCACAGGGAGCATAACCAGAAAACATTAAATGAAAGTTGTTTTAGAGCTTCAGGTATTGTTGGACTTGTGCAAAAATGTCAGAATGTATTCCCTTTCATTTAATGGAACTCGCTGGTACTGCAGGAAGCCAAACAAGAAGCCAAACAAATTCAACAAACTGAGTTTATACCCCACAATACACATTAATGCAGTTAGGGTTTTCTTAATGCGATGCTTCATTCTATAAATAGCAGAAGGTTTGGCATATCTTCATATATCAAACAATCACACTGCATTTTCTGCTGCTATTTGTTGTTCAAGCTTTTATTACTTTCCTACCTTGCTTACTTTAGCCTTTCCTTTATCAACTCTTCATTTGAGTAACGGCAGCAGTAAATTCCAACGATGAGTTGTGCCTTATTCCTTGTGTTTTTTGAATGGTGGATGTGTAGGCGTTGTGTCTTTGCGGCTTCTTTACATTGGAGTTCCGGTAGCGGGACGTTAGCAGCAACGATGCGAGTCGACTTTTGTTTCTTCAAGACTTTCAGCGACACGGAGTTAGCGGCGTGGACCGACTGATACCATCGAAGTAATTCTGCCTTAACTCATATCTGCCACTCTTCTTTTTTAGTTAAAGATAAAATGATAGTTTAAAATTTTCATTTCTATCAGCATCCAACATATTTACCGATGTCCAAACTGATGAAACACAAACACACATACCATTATATGCGCATCTTGTACACTGTTGTTTTTTCTGTTCGTGCTATGATTGCACACATCCTAAACATCGGTGTTTTCTTTTTTTAGGCACCGTCCAGGGGATGGCTTGATCACTGGCAGCGATGGGGATTGCGATGTTGAGCTAGCAGCAGGAGCTCCGATTTGCTTCGAAGTTTTGATGGCAGCATTGGTTCCTTTTCCAAGGTCTCAGCGGCGTCGGAGACTAAAAAGGGCCACTTCCGGAGCTTCCTCAATCTTATGTCCGCCGAGGAGCACCAAGGAAGGAAAGGCAAGGCGGCTGTCGCCGAGACGATGGCGTGACGCTTCTGCATGTTGTCTTGTTCGTGCCAATGGCGCCAGAGCTTCATCGGAGTACACATGAACCCGTCGCGGCATATATTGGCGAAGGTTCTCTGTGTTGGAAATATTGAAGAAGAAATTATTAATCAACCATCATCTGCTAAAGAATCTAATGGTGTTGAAGATAAAGTGTCATCAGCTCATTTGATTCATCCTAGTCAACAAAGCTTTAATCTAGCTGGAGAGAGTTGCAGACACATCAACAATGAGATGTTATCTACTGAAACAAATGGAGCTCGTGTACTCACTTGCTATTGAATAACTTTGTTTCTTGTTCATTCACAAGAGACAAGTTTTATTGGGGATATTTGCTTTATGCAGATTGTACTATAATTGCATTTATTATCCCTGTAACATATTAGGGCTAAGCTGTCTATTATTGCTTTATCTAGAATAGTCTTAGAGCTGTATATATAGCTTGTCTTTCTTGTGTAGAACTTATGGAATGAATAAAATAATATCACAGAGTTCAAAGCTTAAAGCTACGTATTCTTTTACTACAAATATTTTATCCATTATGTTCAATTTCTTTCATGGTATTAGAGTCATCTGATACTTCCCATCCCTTATCTTTCTTCTTTTATTTTTCTTTAAGCAACAATGGAAGAATCATCTGAACAAGGTTCAAATTCCACAACACCACCTTTTATTTCTCCTATCACATCACAAGCACCAGTAATCCCACAAAATCATCCCGTTTTCCATCAAGCTCAGTGATGGAAACTTTCTCGTTTGGAAGCAACAAGTGATTGCTACAATCAGAGGCTATGGGCTTGAGTCTTATATTACAAATGACCCTCCTTCACGAACCATTTTAGATGAAAATCTCAACCAAAACCAAACCCAAATTTCATTGCATGGAGCAGGCAAGATCAACTTTGTACACTGGCTCGGTCTTCTTTGTCAGAAAGTGTTATGGTATTAATCGTTGGTCTATCTTCCGGCAAAGAAATATGGAATGCTTTATGGCTGAACTTTGCAAGTCGATCGAGAGCAAAGTTGATGCAATCAAACTCAATTCTGAGACCACGAAGGATGCTCTTCCCATGAGGACTATCTCAACAAGATCAAAATTGTTGTGACTTGTTGGGATCTGCGGGATCAAAGTATCCAAGAAGATCGAGATCTTACATATTTTATCCGGTCTTGGAGTGAATAAGATTCGGTCATGGTGACCATCACCTCCAGATCGACCCATGGAACATTAGAGATGTTTGGGCTTTACTATTAAGCTTCGAGTCGAGGCTTGAGTCTGCAACAAAATTCTCTGCGATCGACATTGAAGGATCACAACCTACCGCTAACTTTGTGCAGTCTTCAAATCAGAAAAATGGTGGTAATAGCAACCAGAATTACAAGAGCAAAGGTTATCAAGGAAACAACTACAACCAACAAGGTTTTCGGTGGTGGAGGGGCCGTGGATACCAAAGCGGAGGTGGAGGTCAGGCGGAGGCAGTCAAATATCGAGGAGGAAGCTGTCATCGAGTGTGTGGGTTCTGGTCACACAGTTGATCGTTCTTGGCATAGATTTGAGCAAAATTTTGTTCCCAAACATCGAAATCTCATCCAAATCAATTGCTAACTCATTTAACCACCAAAATTACAAGCATAATCTGCGCCAACCTTGCACATGTCCCTTCACATCATATATGTACACCTTCGAGCATAGCTTGGACACTGCATCTTTGTACCCTGATTCTGGTGCAACAAACCATGTGTCCCACGACTACTTCAACTTTAACTCAACCACTAAATACCATGGAGGTAAGAAGTTGCAAATGGGTAATGGATACTCGGTGGATATTTCTCATGTTGGTAAAACTATTTTGCATTCTCCTTCTAAATTCTTCATTGTTAACAACCTTTTGCATGTCCCACACGTAACCAAAAATCTTTTAAGTGTCTCTCAGTTTGCTAAGGATAATAAAGTTTTCTTTGAATTTCATCATACTGTTTGTTTTGTCGAGGAACAAGTCACCAAGGAAATAGTTCTCACGAGCGGTCTTGAGCATGGTCTCTATCATTTTCTCTCGGAAAATCTACACTTCCCATTTCCGATTAAAATAAGGCGTTCTTGAATGTCATTTAGCTATTTCGATTCTCTTATTTTGTCGACTTCTCTTAGTAAATCGAGCTCTAGTCAGATCTTTGGCATAAGAGATTAGGACATTGTGCACTGAAATTGTAGAAAGCTTTATCCGGTTGTAATATTCCTTTTCTTTGTTGATTTGTATCTTTGAAAGCAGTTTGGTTGAGCTTGTACACAATGTTTCTGTTACCACAATTACAATCTCTAGCTGAATTGATTACTTGATTGCATATATATCATGTCACCTTATCTCATATATAAGTTAGATCATACGAAGGTGTAGAAGATCACGAGAAGGCGTATGATTGGTCAAGCTTAATGAGATATAAAAGAATCACGGCGAGACGACTTGAGGACGAGTTGTCGGTATAAGCTACTGTATAGATAAGAAGTGACTTGACTTGGTTGCTTGTCTGTCTTTGATGCGTCTCGGCGTATTGATGGATCACAGTTAGATTAGTTCTTCTATCTCGACCGTCGTGAAGAACCTAGATCTCGGTGACTTCGATGATCTAAACCTCGATAAGGTATTAGGTGAGTATGAGTTGTCGACCATCACTTTGACTTGTTATGGGTGAGGTTATATGTTCTAACCCAATATTCTCCGCATCTTGGGTGGTGGCGGTGCTTGTATGTCATGCTAGTTATCTCGTATCAGTCACCGTATCCGTTTAGGATGATGGCGTCCCTTAAGGAGCTCAAAGGTTTATTGTACTAAACCCCGCGGGTTGAGTTAGCTCAAGTACAATAATAAGGTTGAGTGATACTACTTAAGGAATTAAAGATATTAATTATTTTAAGCAGTCAGAATGCTCTAAATAATTAATGGACGTGCGATATCTTAAATCGGGGATTCATAATGTCTAAGTGCAAGCCGACTCAACTTGGTAATAAAGATGTAAGTCAACATTTATTCTCTAGTGGCATGAATGAATGTTTATAAATTAATTTATGTTCTGGGCTGAACATAAGATAATTAATTTATTTGAGGCCCATCTTTATTCCTTGCATTTGATCCCTGGGCTGGCCCATCTAGGCCCGTAGCTACTGAAGAAAATCGACGCCCCATGCTCTCTAATTGTAATGATTTTATTCTCTTTATCCTATAAGGATATTATTATATTTATGGGATATGCATGGATCCTTTCCTTATGGGATTATGGTAATGCATTATAAATATAAGGTAAGAGATAAGATCAAGGTTAATCTTTAATTAACCTAGCATTATTTTCGTGAGCCTCCATAGTACACTTGGGAGAGATTTTCGAAAATAAGAGAGGGTTTTGAGGGTGATTTTCTGTAGTATTCTCCATAGCTTATCCTCACTCGATATTGGAGATTGGGCAACCGGGATACAGTCCAGAAGGTCAAAGCACGAGTCTCGATCCATTCCGCCTTGACAGATTCAAAGGTAAACACGAGAAAACTCCTACGTGTTGCAATTAATTATATAGGTGCATGCTAGGAATATAATCAATGTATGGTGAATTAAACATCCAAGATAGATCCTCGGGAGAGGCTAAACCTAGTTTTCCTACAATTGGTATCGAGCACAGGATCGGTATCTTGGCTCTATTGGATTAATTCACGTTTGATTATAACGCGCAATTAATTAATTGTGAATCATCGTTCATCGTGGCTCGATTTTATTTTTATCGGTTTTGTTTTCACCACGAGAAAATCCGTGGTTAGATTAGATTTATTTTTCTGTAAATCTTATCCGTAAAGAAAACGAAGATGAAAGCACGAAGAGCGAGGCGGCGGGAAGCACGCACGAAAAACAAGGCGCCGCGGCGAGATGGCGTGCGGCGGCGGCGGCATGTGCGTGCGCGGCGCGCAGACACGCCGCCAGCGGCGCGCGTGTTTTCGCAGCGAGTCGGCATCGGCGGATGGATAGGCGGCAGGCGCCACGGCTCGGCGAGCGAGCGGTGCGGGCGCGCGCTTGGCAGTATGCGCATCGCATCGCTCGGCGGCAGCGCGCGCTCGCGGCGCCGGAGAAGTTCACGAGCGCCCGCATCCGCAAAGGCGGCGCGGGCGGCGGGCGTGCATTTGTCGCTCGAGATCCCCGGGCCTCGCGAGAACCTCGCGATCGCGAGGACTCGCGAGCTAACGCGAGCGTGCGCACGCTGTAGCGGCGGCGCGCGTGCGGCGCGAGCATGGTCACGCCGCGCGAGCTCGGCGGGTCGCGGTCTCTTCGCGACCGCGAGGCAGCCCGCGAGGAGCCGCGCGAGGCGGCACGGCGTAGGGGCGGGGGCGCGTGTGGCTGTGCCCTGGCGCGCTTGCCCAAACCCATTTTGGGCCAATCCGGCCCGAGACCCATTTTCGGCCCGAACTGATTTTCGGCCGAATCAGTTGTGAATCCGGTCCGTTCCATACGCGTGGCCCGTTTTGAAGTTTATGAAGATGCATGCTTTGCAATTCTATGTAATAGATTAGGCGAGAAAGTGAGTTCCACGAGTGAGCCACGATGAGCGTTTTATTTTATTTTAATCGTTCATAGCATGTCGGGGATGTTTAAATTATGCGAAGCATGCTATGTATGTTTAAATTACGTGAACAAACATATTATATGTTTTCGTGATTGGATCGCATAGTAAGCATGCTAGATTTATCGCGTTTTCAAGCATATTTTAGAATTACTGCGAGCATGTTTTACATGTTGAGTTCTATAGAAAAGCATGCTAGGATTACGTGATCTGCATGGACAAACCTTTTGAACAAAAGACTAAGCAAGTAACCCGACATATTAATTTTTAAATTAAAATGTCAAGACCTCCACTTTGATCACTAAACAAAGTGATACGCATTGTGAGTAAGCGTCCACACGCGTGGCTTGCTTGCCTTGTTTGTCATAAATTTGTTAGATGAGATTTCTAAATAAAACATTTTAATCTATTGAGAAGTGGGAGTTTCATGTAAAGCGTCCACACGCGTGGCTTGCATATGCGATTTTCATAAGTTCTCTAGAGATAGATTTAAAATGAGATAACAAAGGAATTTGGATTGAAAGCGGTATGGTCCTAGTGAGTATGCCAATTCTAAAATTCATTTACATTGTTAAAATTGTGGTAATTGTAGACATCACCTCAAGTACAACTTCCATGAAGTCCTTCTTGCGATAGTGATGTGGTCTAGTAAGGTCGATCATTAATTTCATTTGTCATAAGGATAAGTTGACATGAATTGAAATTAAGCGACTAAAAGGTATATTTTAGTGCAGTCGGGGGTTCATGTGTGGCGTCCACACGCGTGGCTTGCATGTGGGATTCCTTGGGCGATTGGAGGTTTCAATTAATATTGTTTTATCAAAAGCTTACAATATTATTATTCTGAATTATGTGCGATCGATAAGCCTCATTTTACATGATTTATAAAGGCTATATTCGTTTCGTTTCTAAGTGATAAGTGGTCTTTTGAGCTGTCTTTTATATATTTTTGTTTACCTTGGAAGATATTATGCCGTGTGTATTTCATGTCATTTTAGCATAGGTTTTGATGTCAAAAAGGTGGATCACGATAAAGAGAAATCAATAGCCCAGTCGCGAGCTCATGCGAAGAAGAACTGTTTGAAAATGACGTTGAATATGAGATAATGAATTTGAAAAAGATGGATGTAAAAGTTGACTATGTTAAAGAGCATCTTGATAGGAGACCGTGGCGCAAAGCGGATCGCAATTGGTCGGACGAGAGAGAGCGGGTGAAGCAGAGAAGTCGCGCAATGCATAGCCGAGGACATCATGCCTCGCGACCAGCTATCGCGAAGAAGAAGAAAGCCCGCCTCGCGAGGAAGAGCCGAATTTTGGCACTTTTGAATGCCTCTCGACCTACCTTGGCGGGACTCCTCTCTAGCTTTGCTAGAGAGAGACAATTAAGCCCAAATCACCGAGAATTCGCGTCTTCCTTCGCGAATCAAGGATGCATGAACGCCTCATGACGAGTTCTAGTCCGTATAGATTTCTATGTCGAGTCCGATTCAAGAGAGGAGCGAGAGATTTAAGGAGAAAGGAGGCTCGCAATTCATTATAAAAGGGAGAGAGGCGGTTGTTTTCAACACCATTCGAGCGAACAAAATTCTTCTTTATTTTCTTTTTGCAAGTTCTTTTCCGTTTAATTTAGTTTAGCTTTTTCTTTAAGTATTTTCATTCCAATTTCATAGTTTAGTATTAGAATTCAAATTTCTTCCGGATTCAAGTCGCTACAATTGTTCTTCGTGGATTCTTACGGTTTTATCTATCTATCTTAATTTATGTTTTATTTAATTATTTATTTCTTTGGTAATTTAATTATCGTAGCTAAAATTCCGTCTTGATCTAGGGTTTGCATGATTCGATCCTATATGTTGTGATTTACATTATCGCTATTTACCTTCCGGGCATTGATTCATGATTCTTGGTGCTTATTTATATGTGTTGATTTCGATCAATCTTGATGCATATCTAGTTGTCGGTTAATTACGTAATTATATTAATTATCAATCGATCTTGAATGCATGATACGAATAAGCGCGAGTCGTGGTGAGATAGGATATTCGTAGGAAGCATATTCTTAGTGAGCCTTTTGGAGTTACTTGTTTTACCTAGAATGGTAGGGAAAACTTCGTAATCTCTTGCCGCACATTATCGTAATTGAAGTTGTTGGTTATATTTGTGATCTTCCATCTTATCTGGATTAAAATTGGCTAATAGAAGCAGGATAAACATCGTTGTGGATAGGATTAATGCATCCACAAGGGTTAGTCTCTTATCTTTTTATCTTCCGTGTGTTTATTGCTTTGTTTTATTTTACGCATGGTTCGCTTTGCTTTGGATTAAATTGAAGCCCTTAAACCTCTCACCCAATTTACGTGCGAATAATGATGAATTATCGTTGAGCTAGCTTACGTGTTTTCGTATTACAATCCTTGTGGATACGATACTACCTTACCTTCTATATACACCTTTTACGTGTGAAAAGGGGCGATCATGATCGTATGCTTATGTGTTTTACATTATCCTTTCGGATATGTCTCTTACACGATTATCAATATGCTGCACAAAATCCCTTATCGGTCGAATTTTATCGGTGGAAGCGAAACATGGAATATGTTCTTATCTTTGAAGAACACAGTTTGTTCTCACTACTCCTAAACCCGATGCCCTTCGACGCATCGACTAATGAGCGACGAGTCAAGAAGACTTTGGCATAAGTCAAACAATATCGCCAAATGCTATATGATGACTACTATGTCCAAAGGCTTGCATTGCGATGTCGATCGATGGTAGACGCGGTGAAATATGGTCAAGTCTCGAGAGTAAGTTTGGGTGTCGGATCGGACGATCCGCTTCCACACAATGAGAGAAATCTTGGCGTGTAAGATGGTAGAAGGAAGTTCGGTTCATGAACATGTCTCCCACGACTCGTCATGGATAGTCTTGATCGGTTGGGAGGAGGTATTGGCGAAGCGAAGCGGTCGATATCATCCTCAACACACCGCCCAAGACTTTGAGAATTTTCGGCGTGAATGCGATCATGAGCAAGACCGAGTATACACTTAGTCGGTTGCTTAATGATCTAGGTGGCTGCGGAAGGAGTTATGGGCTAAGGATCACATGCTCTTGCTAGCATATCTAGGGCCCAAATTTTCCATTGCAAAATGGAAAAGAAAAGGGCACCAAAGGTGGTAGAAGCGAGGAAATAGTGGGAGTAATGGGAGCAGAACATGCTCGCCACCGGAGGCTTAAAAAGCCGAAGAGAGGGGCAAGTGCTTCAAGTCTTGCAAGACCGGGCATTGGAGGCCAAGTGCCCTATGCTCGAGGCTCAAGTACGCCATTTGCTTTAATGTGAAACATGTTTAGCGACTTGTTCTACTCATTCATGGGTAGTAGATACGGGTGCTGTTGATCATGTTTGTTACACCTGCGGGTTCTGCGGACAAGGGAGTTGCATGATGGCGAGATAACGATCTCCATGGGCACGCGCGAAAGTCGAGGCCGTTGCGATCGGAGATGTTTCTTTATGTTTTGATAGAACAGTTTAGTTTTAAAGGGCGTTTATATGTGCGGAGTTTCGTGAAACCTTATTTCTGTTTGAAACTTTTATTCATGGATATTCGGTTATTTTTATAGTGGTGTTTATATCAAGAAATGGCGAAGTTATACGTGGTGGCACTTTATATAATTAAGCTTTATACTATTTACGCAAAACATAATACCTATAACTATGTTGCATCTTCTTCAAACCTTAAAAAGAAAGTTTTCTTAGCTAGATGACACCACATTTCTGGCATCTTAGATTAGGTCACATCAATCTAAATAGGATCAAAGGCGGCTAAGAATGGGCGTTGGGTGATCTCACGGTTACTCCGTTCGGTCTGCGAATCTGTATAGAAGGAAAGATGTCGACCGGACCCAAAGCGAAGGTTATAGAGCCAAAGAAGTGTTGGAGCTAGTCCGTTCGACTGTGTGGACCTATGTCCACACAAGCTCGTGGAGGGTGCAGTATTTTGTCACTTTCATTGATGATTACTCAAGTGCGGATACATATACCGCCGCGCGAAGTGCAATGCTTTGAGAAATTCAAAGAGTTCAAAGCGGAAGTGGAGGCGAAGCTTGGTAAGAGTATCAAGTCGCTGCGTTACGATCGCGGTGGCGAATACCTCGATAACGAGTTTATGGACTATCTAGTGAAGTGTGGGATTACCTCCCAACAAGATTACAATCGGCACACCGGCAAAATGGTGTGTCGAGGCGAAGAAATAGGACTCTTTTAGAAATGGTTAGATCAATGATGAGTTATACAACATTGCCTATTTCGTTACGGGGTATGCCTTAGAACGGCGGCATACTTGCTAAATCTAGTACCATCCAAGTCGATCGAAAAGACCCTTTCGAGTTGTGGTTTGGTATGCCTAGTTTAAACCACATAAGGTTATGGGCGATCCATCACATGTCTTTGAACAAGAAGGTGACAAGTTGGAGGCTAGATCCGATGCAAGGCTGTTTATTGGCTATCCTAGAGGAGCGAAATGTGGTTTATTCTATAGTCATAAGGATCGAAGGTCATTATTAGCACTAATGCCCAATTCTTAGAAGAGGATTATATGAAAATCATAAATCCAAAGTTGAAATCATTCTTGAGAATTAGAAGATGATCGTATTCCACCACCGATTAGACCAAAGTGCGAGATGTCGTGTTCAGTGGGAGGGATCAACACGGATACTTCAAGAAATTGAAGTGGGTGAGCTCCACTGGAGATCTGACCGTCTGCAGTGGTACCTACCCAACAACTTATGCAAGATAGAGAACCACAAGTTACTACACCCTTTGTTGCCATTGTGCTGTGGCGCCCGTCGTAGTGGGAGGTTGTTCGTCAACCCGACCGATTTATGTTCGTGGGTGAATCTTGGTTTAGTCCCGTGAAGCGAGCAGCAATAATCGACCCATGGGCGTACATCAATGCGATATAAGATATTGATGCAAGATCATGGCACACTATGGACTTAGAAATTGAGTCCATACTGACTATGTATGTATCTGAAAGACACCTCTACCGGATGGCGAGGAAGCCATAGGTAGTAAGTGGGTATAGAAGAGGAGAGAGATTTAGAAGGAGACATTTCGGCTTTTAAAGCCGGGCTTGTGGCGAAAGGGTACACTCAGATTGAGGGCATCGATTTCGATGAGACCTTTTCGCTGTAGCAATGCTCAATTCCATCGTAATTCTTACCACATGTGCCCACTTAAACCTTGAGGTTTGGCAAATGGATGTGAAAACCGCTTTTCTAAGCGGTTACCTTAAGGAAGGTAGAGACATCTATATGCAAGCAACCGAAGGTTATGTGGTGAAGGTGAAGAGCATCTAGTGTGGAAGCTTAAAAGTCCATTTATGGACTTAGCGAACCTCCGATCATGGAACTTACGCTTTGTCGAGGTAGTAAAGTCCTATGGATTTACCAGTTGCCTAGAGAGAGTTGTGTGTATCGTTTAGATGTCAGCGGTGATGTGGTATTTCTTGCACTTTACGTAGATGACATTCTTCTAGTTGGCAACAATGTGAAGTTGTTATCGGCGTAAAGAGTTGGTTATCCGATCAGTTTCAAATGAAAGACTTAGGGGATGCAGCGTACATTCTTGGGATCAAGGTTTACCGAGATCGCAAGAGGAAAATGTTGAGCTTATCTCAGGCGTCTTACATTGATACCGTGATTACTCGTTTTAGTATGCGAGACCGCCAAGAAAGGATTGCTACCTTTCGGGCATGGCGTTCGCTTTATCTAAGGAGCGATCACCTATGACGCAAAGGAGATAGAGGAAATGAGACAAGTTCATACGCCCGCCGTAGGAAGTCTCATGTATGCAATGTTGTGTCTGAGGCCGATATACGCTGTCACGGTAGGCATAGTAGCTGAATATCGATCTAACCTGGACAAGCTCATTGGACTGCGATAAAGCATATACTCAGTACACGAAAGGACTCGAGATTATAGGCTGGTTTACCATGCGAGATAGTCTAATGCCTTTGGGTTATCTGGACTTCGGTTCCAAGCCGACCGTGATGAGAAAAAGTCTACCTCGGGCTATGTGTTTACCTTGGGAGGTGGAGCCGTATCTGGCGGAGTGCAAAGCGATGCATTGCGGACTCTACCATGGAAGCCGAATATGTAGCCGCTCGGAGGTCGCTAAGGAGGTTGTATGGTTCAAAACTACCTCATGGATATAGGTGTGTGATCGCTTAATTTTCTAACACAAAAGGTGTAAGTATAGGGTGTTAAGTATCGTATCCACGAGGGATTATGTGAAAACACGAAGCTAACTCAGCGATGATTCATCATTATCAAGCAACAAATATGGTTTGGTAAGATTTTAGGGCTTGAAATCAATCCAAAGCAAAGGTAACAAAGCAGAAAGTAAAATAAAGCAATAAACACTCGGATGTTTAAAAGCAGATAAAGGCGACTAACCACAGGGATGCATTAATCCTATCCACAACGTATGTTTATCCTGTTCCTATTAACCAATTTTAATCGAGACAAGATGGAATATATAACCGACAATTTACATTACGACAAAAGCGGTGTAGATTACTAGTTTTCCCTATTCATTCGTCTCTGGTTGAAAACAAGCAACTCCAAGCGGATCACAAAGAATATGCTTCTCTACGAATATCTATCTCGGCTATGACTCGAGGCTCATTCGTATCATGCATTCGATATCGATTGACAATTAACACAATTACGTAATTAACCGTCAACTAAATATGCATCAAGATTGATCGTAAATCAACACATATAAATAAGCACAATCGAATCATGAATCAATGCGGACGGTAAATAGCGATAACAGAATCACAACATATATGATCGAATCATGCAAACCACAGGATTAGAGCGAAAAACTAGCCAGACATAATAAGCGGAATAAAATACGATTTAACCATAAAAGCGGAAATTAAATATATAAAACCCGTGATGAAGCGTTGGATGAACAATCGTTGGGCTTGAATCCCAACCTCAAATAAAAAAACAAAAATTGCAAAGATTGTCCGGGACGAAGCGTCCGGATCGTGACTAAACGTAAAACTAATGAAGAACAATGATAAATCAACTCTAGAATGAATCTAGATGGAAGCTAAAGCTAAAACTCTGAAAAAATATGAAAACCGAGAGAAAGAGGCTGCGGAATCGTATGGCGAAGTTGAGGCGCGAGGGGTGTTGCCATATATATAGCACACCCCAAACCCTAATTTGCCTTACGCCGCCGATCTCGCGAGCACTCCTTATGGTCGCTAGGTGCGGTCGCGAGGTAAGTCTCATGTAGCTCTTCTCGCTCGCCGCCTTCCTTCGCCGCATGGTACCTCGCGACCCGGCTAGCGGTCGCTAGCAATTATGAGGCTGGTCGCGAAATCGTCTAGTAGCTTTCTCTACGGGCTTCGCGGGCACGAGCACGAGTCGTGATCGCGGCCGCGGCGGGTTCTGCGGGTTGCCTAGCGGCCAGCCTAGCGACCGCTGGGCTGGTCGCTAGAAACAGTCGATTGTATAATTGGCTCGTGTGTCGTTCCTTCGATTTTCAACATATGGACCTACACAACACCAAAAGAACACCCAAGAGCAGATCTTCTAGAAATAGATAAAACATTAAGAATCGATACGTAAACGCACATTAAGCGAGCTAAACTCATCTTCAAATATAACTATAAGCGTGTAAAATCGCGTTTATCAAACCCCAAACTTAAATCATTGTTTGTCCTCAAACAAAACCAAAAGCAGAAGACACAACGAAAAGATCAACGAGCGTAGCAAAGATGATAACCATTCTAGCCTCGGAAACATATCAACGCTCAAAATATAAGTGCACATGACGGCGTTAGTCCACTCAACACAAACAACAATTGACGGCAAAAACTCATTTAATTCAACCCTCACAACGGCATGTGTGTAAAAATATAGGATACACTCAACTCATAAAGAAATGTAGGACGTGTATATACTCAACGATCAATGAAATGCAATCATCTTACCATTGGCTTGCCGTTTCTCTAATATCTCCACCGCGTCATTGTGTTCAAATTAGGATCAAACAGGTCTTTTCATAGGTTGTAATGTAGGCACATTGGTTAAGGTAGGATAAAATATGGCTAAGTGACTCAAGAATATTCCAAGCACCCCCATTTATACTTTTCGACACATATGGACTTTGTCCATTTTCTTCTTCTTTCCCAACATGCTAAATCAACGTTTAATGCCACAGAAGGTACCTATACTTTGATTAAAGACCCTTTATGCTCAACACTCATAGTGAACTTAACATTTTTCCTTTTCTTTTCTTTTCTAGAGCTTATAGGGTTTATCTTTCACAACAAAGGTACTATTCTTCACCACAGATGTATTTTTCTACAAGAACTTTTCTCATCATAACTACATCAAAATTTCAACCCCTTTTGATTCCCATATCCATCCTCACCTCCTATCATCCGGTTAATCGAAAGAAAAAGTCTAATAAAGGCTCAAAGAAGGCGACAAATGGTATATATCATCGGGTTAGTGTTTGGGTGAATATGTGGTTAACAAAGATGGCCTTTTATCCTTTCCAAATTCGAAACACATATTGCAGTCTCGACACAGAAACACGGCAAGTTCTAGAAGATAATCACATGCACGATATCACACAATTAACAGAAACTGTATCAAGATATGTATACAGTGAAGCTCAAGTCTCACAGGATAAGCAAATGGTGAAAAACAACAAGCCTAAGCCATCTCACGTCATTCATGCGTCATTTCTAACATATCATGCGCACTATCATTAAATTTCACCAAAAATTTCTATCGTCATTGGCCACATGGATTAACATACTTCACTTAACTCGTTGATCGACAGACACGAAAATGAAAAACAAAACAAAAGACGACAAAAGACGACAAAAGACCCCAAAGCATAACGACTAAACCATAAAGCATAGAAACATAAACAGATTCTCAACCAACTAAACTCGTCTACTCCCCCAAACTTATTGTGAACATGTGGAAGCAATAAGGTTTGCGAGAAAAAGTAGTTGGGAGAAAACTTACCTATGAATGCCGCACACTCGGTGGTGGATAAAATCCACGCCATCGATTCCATTCTTTGCATCATCTCCATCATCTTACGTTGTTGCTCGAGATGTGCTGTTGTTGGGTGTAGATGGCTTCTTTGCTCCATAATCGAGTCGGTTCCGTCAATATGGTTGAGGCGACCATCTATTTGATCTAATCGATCATAAATCACAGGGTGCGCTTCGAGCGGGTGGCGGTGCAATATGCCGCTGTCTCGTGAGCCACTTGGGCTCGGCTTGCTCCTCGAGCGGTTGCTCGCCTCAACCTCTTGCGCGTTCACGCTGCGTCCATGCATAGTGTCTTGAGGAACTCAAATTCCGGTTGGCATCCGCGATAAAGTATCGGCTTATTTGGTGAGCTCGGGATTGGGTAGGCGGAAGGCGATTGGCGTTTGATCATATAACAGCCACAAGTAACGTCCGGGTGCCTCTTGAGAACGCTCGGGCGTATAGGCACGGTTTGTCGGGAAGATGTCGTGAGAGATCGGACTCTCTCGAATCGTAATCCCAAAAATCAGCAATGGGGTAACGAATCCCCTATGCATATCTTCAATTACCCAAACCGTGGATCGCATGTGGAAGTCTTGAGCTAGGAACATGCCGCATGCATCTTCTGGTTGAACATAGCTCCAATCAGTATGCTCATATCTTGTGAGAGGACATTGCCGGCGTTCGAACGGCCATGTAAGGTGAACGTGAGGAGCCGGTGGAAGTAACGGACCGCTGGATTCCGTATCGAGCTAGCCTTCGATCTCGAGGCATCATAGTATGGAGTGTGCTCGAGTCTGGAGTCCATGATCTTTGGCCATACGCTCTGGACCGTGTACTCGACGTCCCCTATGTAGTTTCCCTCCGGATCTCCATTGATGATTCCATTAAGTTCGTCCACGGAGAGTTGACGGGGCTCATTGGCAAGCTGGAACATTATGTAATCCGTCATGCCGTTTGTCTTGTGGACATGGAGAGTCGACAAGAATTGAGTGTCGGGATCCGGTATGTAAGATAAGCGGTCGTGATAATCGAGTACAGCCGGACCTCTCGGCTAACGCGTCACATCATTGGTTATGCCCATCTCTTGACACGATTGAGGCACATGAAGCGTGAATGCCTATGCCGTAATCTCACCAATCGATCCCAACGGCTTCTCGACGAGTCACTCGGCGATCGACCCCAAAATTTTGGGATCGAATTCATCGGTGGTGCCATGCGTGGCTCGTCGTGAGGCTCATCATGATGCTCATCGTAGGTCGTCGTGGAGCTCATCTTGTGTCTCGTCATGGGAAGTGGAGACAATGCTCGCCCTTGCGCTTGTGACCGTGAGTACGCGGCATGTTGTACCTAAAAAGAATTTCAAAGTTAGCCCGTGTATGAATGAAACAATCAAAACAACGTCAACCTAAAATGCTCAATATAGATCCCCCAAACTTCAACTTAGTCAAATTATTTCCCCCATATTGTCATATGATCTTGCAAGACAACACAAAATGGGAGAAACACACACGTACCAAAATTTGCAAAATTGGACGCTCAGGCGAAACTAGCGACACACCTCGCGGTCGCGAGGGTGGTCATGGCAAGGTCAGCGACGCTCAACAGGCGCAGCATAGCGGTGTGAAGCGCCAGAACGAGCAGAGCCGTGGCGCGGCGTGATCGTGAGCACGTAGTGATGAATTTTTCAAGCGATTTCTCAAATTATTAACCCAAATCAACAATGTAGGCACATTAGGCTAACAATATACATGTATAAATGTTAATAAACCTATCATTGGACAAATCATGCTCAAACACCAAACAAATCTAACAAAATAAGCCCTAGTCTCTCAAATGTAATTAAACCCACTTCAATATGATAAATGGAACAAATCCTTCCTAATCATGCTCAATAAATGTAAACCCATGAAGAATTAAACAAATATAGCATACCTTGAGTGGATTTGGTGGAGAAATGCAAGAAAATTGGGGAAGAGAGGTGTTTTGGGTGCTTGAGGGGAATGGGTGCTGCTCTTTTTCAGAAAAAACGTGTGTGTGTGTAGGTTAGAAGTTTGGGTAAAATAGGTGTTAGAACGCGGGTCACAGGCGGGCGCGGGTCGGACGCTGGTCGCGATGGATCTCGTGATCGAGCTCATGATCGCGAAGCTTGGCCTTGAGCTCTGTCGCTCAAAAACAACGCTCGCCCAAATTCTCGCGACACACGCGCGACTCATGGTCGCTAGGTACTTGTTTTTTTTTTTTTTAAAGAAATCTATTAAACTTTGGGATCTCACAAAACAACGAGACACGACACAAACAAAGAAACACAACCAAAAACAAAATAAAACAACAAAAACAAAAACATGTAAAGCGTTGGGTTACCTCCCAACCAGTGCTAGAATTATCGTCGCTAGCTCGATGGTACCTCTTATCATGGTTCGTTGAGCTTGGTCACCTTGACTTCTCGGTCGAAGTGTGACTTGAAGTAGGATTTGAGGTACTGGCCGTTCACTTTAAAAATGTTGCCCCCCGAGTCTAGGAGCTCGTAACTCCCATTGGCAAGCGCACGGTAAGCGATACGGCCCCACCATCTTGATTTGAGCTTTCAGGAATAGATGGAGTCGAGCATTGTAAAGCAAGACTTCATTACCGGTGAAAATCCTTGGCACGAATGTGGAGGTCGTGGAATTTTCGAGCTCTTTCCTTGTATATCCGAGAATTTCTAAAGCTTCATTCCTCCACGTCAAGCTCCAACAGATTGGTCACTCTCATCATACCACCTCCTTGAAATCCATGTTGATTCTCCTCGTGGCCCAATATGCTTTGTGCTCCAATTCAACCGTAAATGGCACGATTTACCAAATACCATTTGATATGGAGATAGGCCGATGGGAGCTTTGTACGCAGATCCGTAAGCCCAAAGAGCATCATCCAACCGCTTGGCCCAATCCTTACGTTGAACAACCGATTTCACTAAAATCGCTTGATCTCTCGGTTGTGAGCTCGACTTGCCCGCTTGCTTGTGGATGGTAGGGGAGGTGACTCGATGCTTCACACCATATTTGGCTGAACGTTGCCTAGCCACTTATTATTAAAATGCGATCCCCATCGATCAAAGCCCCGGGACTCCAAATCGAGTCGAATGTTCTTGTGAAGGAACTTGATCACTACCTTGGAGTCGTTCGTGACAGTGGAATCGCTCACCCAACGGGAAACGACTCCACAAGAAGAAGAATGTACGTGTAACCACAAGACATGAGGAACGGACCCATGAAGTCGATCCCATACGTCAAATAGTTCCACCTCCATGATGGTTTTCTCGTGGCATCTCGCCTTTCTTAGTGACATTCCCCACTCTTTGACAACGATCACAACTCTTGATAAAAGATTGGCAATCTTTGAAGATCGAAGGCCAAAAGAATCCATCGTGGCAAATCTTTGCATTGTCTTCGCCATTGCAAAATGGCCTCGAACAACGAACTATGGCACTCGTGGATTATATTCTCCCATTCTCCTTGGGGAACGCAACGACGTCGGACCATCGGCACATCGGCGGTAGAGATGAGGATCGTCCCAATAATAGAACTTAACATCGTGGAGAAACTTTTTCAAATGACCTTTATGCGATGGGTAGAACTCCAATCACCAAGTAATTTACAAAATCAGCATACCATGGTGTGCGATCGATGACGCCAAGATGTGCTCGTCTGGGAAGTTCTCCTTTATGCCAATCTTCATATCCTCTCCTTCGATGGCTTCTCCAATCGCGACAAGTGGTCGGCTACCACATTTTCACAAAGCCCTTTCTATCTTTAATCTCCATGTCGAACTCTTGAAGCGGGATCCATCTCACCGCCCTGGCTTTGAATCTTTCTTCGCGAATAGATGACGAATGGCGGCATGGTGGGCAGGTACGATGGTGTGGGTGCCCACCAAATAAGGTCTAAACTTATCGAAAGCATAGACCATGCAAGTAATTCTTCTCCGTGGTGGTGTAGTTCATTTGAGCAGTCGAGAGTCTTACTTGCATAATAGATGACTTGGAAAATCTTGTCTCTTCTACGCCTAATACAAGACCGATCGCCCAATCACCGCATCACACATCAACTCGAATGATTGACTCCAATCGTGGGAGACCAAAAGCTGAGTCGAGATGGGGCTAACTTCAATTTCTCGAACGCCTCCAAACACTCATTTGTGAACACGAAGCTTCATATCTTTCTCGAGCAATCCACACAATGGCTTCATGATCACGAAATCCTTGATGAACCTTCTATAAAACCCGCATGACCGAGAAAACTCCTCACCGATTTGACATTTGTGGGAGGTAGTTTCTTGATAGCTACTATCTTTGCTCGATCCACTTCCAAACCTTTGGCCGAGACTTTGTGATCAAGCACGATATCTTCCTTCACCATGAAATGGCACTTCTCCCAATTGAGAACAAGATTCGTCTCCTCACACCTTTGCAGCACTTGTGACAAGTTATGGAGACAATGGTCGAATGAAGAGCCAAACACGGAAAAGTCGTCCATAAAGACTTCCATAATATTCTCGATCAACCCATGGAAGATGGACATCATACATCGTTGGAAGGTGGCTGGAGCATTGCACAATCCAAACGGCATTCGCTTATGTTTAAAACTCCATACGGACACGTAAACGCCGTCTTGTGCTGATCTTCGGGGGCGATGGCAATCTGATTGTACCCCGAATATCCATCGAGAAAACAGTAGAACTCATACCCCGCTAGTCTGTCCAACATCTGATCAATAAAGGGCAGGGGAAAATGGTCTTTCCTCGTGGCTGTGTTCAGAGCACGATAGTCGATGCAAACTCGCCATCCTGTTACGAGTCTTGTTGCCACAAGCTCGTTTGTCTCGTCTCTGATCACCGTGATACCCCCTTTCTTGGATACCACTTGAGTAGGGCTAACCCACTCGCTGTCGGATATGGCATAGATCATGCCTGCGTCTAAGAGCTTCAACACTTCTTTTCTGACGACCTCTTGCATTGCCGGATTCAATCGGCGTTGAGGTTGCACCTTTGGCTTGTATTCATTCTCCAACAGGATCCGGTGCATGCAAATCGAGGGGCTGACCCCCTTGATATCAGAAATCGTCCACCCAATCGCAGACTTGTACCGCTCAAAGACAACCATCGGTTCTGGTCTCCTCATACATCAAAGCCAAGATATTATCACGGGCATGTCTCCTTGTCGCCTAAGAATGCATCTTGAAGGTGGTCCGCAACTCTTTCAACTCAATCTTGTGTAGTCTCTTCCTTCTTCACCACGGCGCCCTCTCCTCCAATCGGCTTCCTCACATCTAAATAAGGCACCGACTCTCTGGGAGGGCCTGACTTCATCGATGGACTCAAGATACTTAAAATCTCATCACACGCCTCATCAAGGTCGGGTGAGAAAATCGAGTTCGCATACAAAACTCCACCGGATCACCGATTGAAAGTGAGTGGGCGACAACCGCTCTATAACTCGACGCCTTCCATGGTCTTCTCGTCGCCGCTTCATAGCATCGTATATAGAGATTTTCATCTCCTCGTCGTTGACTCAAGGTGAGATCTCCATCTTGCACGTCTCGATCGCTCTCGCGGTAGCTAGGAATGGTCGCACGAGAATAAGAGGTGTATTCCCATCCTCCGCATATCGAGAACAACGAAATGGGAAGATGAAATCTCGAACTTTCACGAGCACGCCCTCCACTATCCCTTTCTGATAAGTCACCGATGTGTCCGCCATCCAAGAGCTATGGTGGTCGGCTTGATCTCCCAATCTCCAATCTGTTAAAATGGACAACGGCATCGATTGATGCTTGCCCCCAAATCACACGTAACCTTGAGAATGTCGTCCTCCGATGACACATGCTATGGTGAAGTCGCTGGATCTTTCTCGCTGAGCGCAGCAACTTTTCAAAGACAACACCGCACTCTTGAGACAGATTTATCGTCTCGAATTTCCCAAGCTTCTTTTTATTGGCAACGACATCCTTCAAAAACTTCACGTAACCCGGCATATCTCGAAGTGCATCAAGTAAAGGAATATTGACGTGCACCTTTCAAACATCTCCATGAACTCGTTAACTTCTCATCGATTGGCTTGGCCAAACGGCTTTGAAACGGAATTGGTGGCACGACGCCGGAAATTTCTCACAATTGTTGTTCGCGATCGCCTCGCGACCATGAGGGCGATCTCTGCAATTGAACACCATCTTCCTTCGTCATGGGGGATGCTGGCGGCGCTAGGTTTGCGTCTGAAGCTTCAGACGATTTCGCGCCGTCAGAATTTCTAGCGACCGCTAGGTCGCCTCCTAAGCCCTCCGACCGACTTGTCACGGGCGCTGCTGACTTGTTGCGCTTGCTGAACCGCCGCGAACTCCACCGTAGTATTCCTCGTGGTCGGGCTCGCGGTCGGGCTCATGATCGCGAGCTCGATCGCGAGATTCTCCGCTTTGCCCGTTTTCACCGCTCGTCCTCGTGACTTTGATAAGCTCGCCCACCTCAATTGAATGGAATTCTGTTGATTTTTGGGTTTGCCTCCAGACACTCGGAAATTGGCCCGACTTGTGCTGCCCATTTCAAAGCGGCTATCGACTTATTTGATTCTCCATCATCTTCATGTGCTTTCCATAGCCGTCGCAAAGGACTCCAAATGATTAATCTTCCGCCGGTGTTGCTTATAAATGAATTTCGATTCGTTACAATTGTTGGTTGCTTACAACCAACTCGCGTGATCACGTCCTCTAGACTCGCCTTCTTCGTCTCTTGAATCACCCGCTCGAATCGAGAAACCGCGGAGGTCGTTGAAAATTATTGGGGTTGGCGACGAGAAATTTGGGTGATTTTCATTGTTCGGATTGTACGCCGATTCTCCCTGTGACGGTTGTTCCTCCGATTGACGTGATTCACGCCCTCACCTCAATCATCTCTCGACTGCAAAGATTTATCCGAGCCACGCCTTTTCCTTTCCTTTCTTTCTCAAATCGCTTCTCAACAAGGTGAATTGCTCCATAATATTATCATACTTCAATCACCTTCAACGGTAGCAGACCTTCACCACCGGTGTCCTCTCCATCGCCATTGATAAGCGTGGCCGCCATCTTCTATGATGCGGCCGGCCTCGTCTACACATCTGCTCAAAAGGTAGCCCTCACCGATGCATCAACAATGCTCCTTGTGTGAGGTGTCACCATCAGAAACCGGGTAACTGCTGCTCCTCGAAAATCCATGTTGTGGGCACCTTCTCAATAGGCCCCTGAATCTTTCTCACGACTCGAATAAAGATTCATCTCCTAACTGGGAGAAGTGGGAAATCTCGGCTATGATCTTCTGTGCCTTAGCCGGAGGAAAGTACTTCGAGAGAAATTTCTCACACAGAATTGCCCAACTATTGATGCCCGTACGATCTAAGGTCTTGAACCAGCCCTTTGCTTGATTTCGCAGAGAAAATCCGAACACGCGCATCCGGATTGTGTCTTGTGGCACCCCATTCTGCTTGATGGTGTCACAAATGTCGAGATAGGTTTCGAGATGGGCATTCGGATCCTCTCGTGACTCCTCCTCCAAACTGCTCCTCGAACCATGCCGACAGGGCCGGCTTCACCAAAATTGTTAGCTACTCGGGCCCCATCCGCCTCCTTGATATTGCTCGGTAGGAGGTCTATACATATAATTCAACGGTCTTGCCACCTCCGGGAGCAGTGGACAACGAGTCCCATAGTCGCCAATTGGCGCCGATTGTGAAAGTCCGCTAACAAGCGCAGTGCAGCTACTTGGGAAACGCCTGTTCGGATTCCCCGCCATTGCTTGTTGCTCTTCTCTCGCCTCCTCCTCTTGTGAGTGATTTCGATCTCGGATCAAAACGCTGTTCGTGAGGTCCCCGACCTTGTGAACATAAACTACCGGAGAACAAGAAGAAAAATCATCCATGAGAACAAATAAAAATAAAATAAAATACAACTTGAATTAATAATTCCAAATCACAAATTATTCCTATGAAATCTTAAAATCCCGACAACGGGCGCCAAAATTTGATCGCTTAATTTTCTAACACAAAAGGGATAAGTATAGGTAAGTTTAAGCATCGTATCCACAGTGGATTTTAACGCGAAAACACGTGGCTAACTCAACGATGATTCATCATTATCCAAGCAACAAATATGGTTTGGTAAGATTTTAGGCTTCTAAATCAATCCAAAGCAAAGGTAACAAAACGAAGTAAAATAAAGCAATAAACACTGGATGTTTAAAAAGATAAAGACGACTAACCCTAGTGGATGCATTAATCCTATCCACAACGTATGTTTATCCTGCTCCTATTAACCAATTTTAATCCGCATAAGATGGAAGATCACATATATAACCGATAATTTCATTACGAAAAAGCGGTCAGATTACCGGTTTTCCTATTATCATTACGCCTCTAGGTGAAAACAAGCAACCCAAACGGATCACAAAGAATATGCTTCCTACGAATATCCTATCTCACCACGACTCAAGGCTCATTCAGATCATGCATTCGATATCGATCGACAATTAACACAATTACGTAATTAACCGACAACTAAATATGCATCAAGATTGATCGTAAATCAACACATATAAATAAGCACAATCGAATCATGAATCAATGCTCGGACGGTAAATAGCGATAACAGAATCACAACATATAGGATCGAATCATGCAAACCCTAGATTAGAACGAAAACTAGTCGACATAATAAACGGAATAAAATACGATTTAACCATAAAACGGAAATTAAATATATAAAACCCGTGATGAAGCGTTGATGAACAATCTGGGCTTGAATCCCAACCTCAAATAAAACGGAAAATTGCAAAGATTGTCTCGACGAAACGCTCCGGATCGTAGACTAAACGTAAAACTAATGAAGAACAATGATAAATCAACTCTAGAATGAATCTAGATGGAAGCTAAAGCTAAAACTCTAAAAAAAATATGAAAAACTGAGAGAAAGAGGCTCTGGAATCGTATGGGCGAAGTTGGGGGCGCGAGGGTGTTGCCATATATAGCACACCCCAAACCCTAATTTTTCCTTCGCTGGCTCGGTCTCGAGCACTGCTGGTCGCTAGTGCGGTCGCGAGGTAAGTCTCGCGCTTCTTCTCACTCAAGGCCGCCTCCTTGCGCCGCATGGTACCTCGCGACCCAACCTAGCGGTCGCTAGCAATTATGAACTGGTCGCGAAATCGCCCAAGAGCTTTCTGCGCCGGGCTTCGCTGGGCACGAGGTCGCGGTCGCGCGTCGCTGGGTTCGCGCTGGTTGCTTAGCGGCGGCCTAGCGACCGCTAGTCGGTCGCTAGAAACAGTCGATTGTATAATTGGCTGCAAGGCCGCTCCTTGCTTCGATTTTCAACATATGGACCTACACAACACCAAAAGAACACCCAAGAGCAGATCTTCTAGAAATAGATAAAACATTAAGAATCGATACGTAAACGCATTATTAAACGAGCTAAACTAATCTTCAAATATAACTATAAACGGTAAAATGCACGCTTATCGCTGTGGTACTGGTTTGCCCAAGAGTATCATAGTTTACTATGATAACTCAGTCAGAGGGCAATCTCGAAGGAACCACGGACCCACAAGGCGACTCAAACACATAGAGAGAAAGTACCATGTCATACGAGAAATCGTGAGACGAGGGACGGCCGATTGAAAAGATTTATACGACGGATAACCCAGCGGATCCTTTCACAAAGAGCACCGCCGCAAAAGTCTCACGGCGCACGCTCGAGAACTCGATTGCGCTGATGGCACCCACTTAGAAAGGAAACTTTTGTATAAGTGGGAGAAGCAAAGTGATGGTTTTGTTTGTAATAGCTAGTAGAGACACATTGTATACTAAAATTTGCTTTAGTATAAGTGGAGATTGTTGGATTGGTATCTTGAAGCGCTTTGGTTGAGCTTGTATACAATGTTTCTCGTTACCACTATTACAATCTCCTATCCGAATTGATTACTTGATTGCATATATCGTGTCCCCTTATCTCATATATAAGTTAGATCATACAAGGTGTAGAAGATCACGTAAGTCCGTATGATTGGTCAAGCTTAATGAGATATAAAAGAATCACTACCGAGACAACTTGAGGACGAGTTGTCGGTATAAGTCATGTATAGATAAGAAGTGACTTGACTTGGTTGCTTGTCTATGCTGGTACGCCTACGACGTATTGATGGATCACAGGTGAGATGAGTTCTTCTATCCGACCATCGTGAAGAACCTAGATCTCGTGACTTACGATGATCTAAACCTCGATAAGGTATTAGTGAGTATGAGTTGTGACCATCACTTTGACTTGTTATGGGTGAGGTTATATGTTCTAACCCAATATTCTCCACATCTTGGGTGGTGGCGGCTTGTATGTCATGCTAGTTATTTGTATCGAGTCACCGATCCGCTTAGGATGATGACGCCCCTTAAGGAGCTCAAAGTTTTATTGTACTAAACCCCCCAGGTTGAGTTAGCTCAAGTACAATAATAAGGTTGAGTGGTACTACTTAGGAATTAAAGATATTAATTATTTTAAGCAATGTAATGCTCTAAATAATTAATGGACGTGCGATATCTTAAATACGGGATTCGTAATGTCTAAGTGCAAGCCCGACTCAACTTCGTAATAAAGGGTAAGTCAAGATTTATTCTCTAGTGACATGAATGCATGTTTATAAATTAATTTATGTTCGGGGTGAACATAAGATAATTAATTTATTTAGGCCATCTTTATTCCTTGCATTTGATCCTCGGCGGCCCATCCGTGCCCATAGCTATCAAGAAAATCGGCCCATGCCTCTAATGGTAATGATTTTATTCTCTTTATCCTATAAGGATATTATTATATTTATGGGATATGCATGGATCCTTTCCTTATGAGATTATGGTAATGCATTATAAATATAAGGTAAGAGATAAGATCAAGGTTAATCTTTAATTAACCTAGCATTATTTTCGTGAGCCTCCATAGTACACTTGGGAGAGATTTTCAAAATACTAGAGGGTTTTGAGGGTGATTTTGTAGTATTCTCCATAGCTTATCCTCACCGACATCGAGATCGGGCGGCCGGGATACATGTCCGGAAGGTCAAAGGTGAGTCTCGATCCATTCCACCGATAGATTCAAAGAAACACGAGAAAACCCCTACGTGTTGCAATTAATTATATAGGTGCACGCTAGGAATATAATCAATGTATGGTGAATTAAACATCAAAGATAGATCCTCGGGAGAGGGCTAAACCTAGTTTTCCCTACATTTACATCAATGAAATCTTCTATTTTGTGTGAGCCTTGTTGTGTTTCTAAAATTCACCGATTACCCTATGATGCTTCTAAATACTCAACCTCTTGAGCTAATTCCTAGTGACTTATGGGGGCCTGCTCCAGTTGTCTCTTCTAATGGTTTTTGTTACTATGTGAGCTTTATAGACCATTTTAGTAGATATACTTGGCTTTACCTTCTCAAACACAAGTCTGAAGTTTATGAGGTTTTCCACCATTTTAAAACCATGACTGAAACTCAGTAAACCATAAGATTAAAGTTTTACAAACTGATTGGGGTGGGAGTATCGCAGTCTAGTGAGTTTTCTTCAAACTCATGGCATTCAACACCGAGTTTCATGCCCCTTTACTCCACAACAAAATGGTTTAGCTGAGAGGAAACATAGGCATGTTGTAGAAATGGGTCTATCCTTATTATCTCAGTCTGGTTACCCACAAAATATTGGGATGATGCCTTTACCACTGCCATTTTTCTCATTAACAGAACACCGAGTAAGGTAATTCAGTTTCTAAGTCCTTTAGAAAGGTTATACAAGCACAAGCCCAACTACTCTTTTCTTAAGGTCTTTGGCTGTCTTTGTTATCCTCTTCTTCGACCTTATAACAAACACAAGTTACAGTTTAGATCTGATCGTGGAACATTTTTAGGCTACATCAATAGGCATAAAGGATATAAGGTTCTTATTTCTAGTGGAAAGGTCGTCATAAGTCGTGATGTCTTGTTCGATGAGTCTTCTTTCCTTTCAAATCCAAGAAATGATCTCACGAATGCCTCGGTTTCCCCTGATTTTTCTCCATTTAATATAGGTTTTTCCTTCTTTCTCGCTCACCGATGCATCACCCACAAATACTCCTCTTTCTCCCACTCATTCTATACAACCTATCTTCCATAGTCCATTTCAAAGTCCTCATCATTCCCCCAATCACATTCCTTCTTCTATTTCGTCTTCTACGTCTGCTTCTCCAAACCATAGTTCTTCTAATATGAGTAATGTTCACAAGCATGTATCATCTTCTTTGCAACCTATTACTCATCCTATGGTTACAAGAGCCAAAGATGGCATCTTAAACTAAAAATATATCTCACCGACATCGACGTGTTTTTACTTGTCGAGCCTCCTATATTTTCTCAAGCTTTGCGTGTTGATGTTTGGAAGAAAGTCATGCTCAATGAAATCAATTCCTTACATAAAATATCACTGGCATATCCATGAGCCTACCGATAAGAACTTGATAGGCTGCAAATGGGTATTTAAGATCAAGTGCAATGCTGATGGGTCAATATCTAGATATAAAGCTAGACTTGTAGCTCAGGGCTTCTCTCAAGAATCTGGTTTTGACTACACAGAGACTTTCAGTCCTGTAGTTAAACCAGCCACAATTCGGATTATTCTAAGTCTTGTTGTCTCTTTTGGTTGGAGTATTACACATTTGGATATGAATAACGTTTTTCTACATGGAGACCTCAATGAGGAGATACATATGAAACTTCCTCCAGGTTATGAAGAGCTCACTGGTATTCCTTCTTCTGGTAAAGTTTGCAAGCTCAACAAAGCCATCTATGGCTTAAAACAAGCTTCAAGATCTTGGTTCTTAACTGTTAAGGTCGCTCTTCTATCTCTCGGTTTTCAACAAATCCGAGCGAGATACCTTATTGTTCTATTCTATTCACTCTAGTGCTACCATTTACCTTCTTATTTAGGTCGATTTACATACTTATTACAGTAGCGATTCTTACGCCATTCAACATGTCATTCACCAATTGAGTTCTAAATTCTCTTTGAAGGATCTTGGTGAAGTTCATCACTTTCTTGGAATTGAAATTAAAAAGACAACACAAGGCCTTCATCTCACCAAGGTAAATATATTAAAGACTTGCTCCAAAACTTCAGATAGCTTAAAGGCAAAGAATACCTCTATAGTTGCTTCCTGCAAACTTTCCAAAGGAAAGGCAATGGAACTATTGATGGAAAAGTTTACAGAAGCACAATGGGTGCACTGCAATATGCTACTATCACAAGGCTTGAAATCTCTTTTAGTGTGAACAAGGTAGGTCAGTTTATGGCAGCACCTCTTGATACACATTGGAAAGCGGTGAAACGAATATTGAGGTATTTGGCAGGTTCCATTGATCACAGACTTCACATCACCAAATCCTCATGTAACCTCAATGCTTTCTCTGATTCAGATTGGGCGGCCGATTTGGATGATAGAAGATCAGTGATCGGTATTGCGTTTATCTTGGGATAAACCTTGTGTCATGGAGTTCTAAAAAGCAATCTGTAATGTCAAGATCAAGTACAGAAGCAGAATATAGAATTTTAGCTCATGTTGTCTCTGATCTAACATGGACAGGATCAATTCTTGAAGAACTTAGAGTGAAGATATCAAAGTCTCGATGGTGTGGGTTGACAACCTAAGCACTATCGCCTTAGCTTCGAATCATATTCTTCATGCTAGAACTAAACACATAGAGCTAGATATACATTTTGTCGAGATAAGGTTGCAAAGCGAGGCTTAGTCAATCTAAGGCATGTGCCATATCAAGATCAAGTTGTAGATATTCTTACAAAGCCTTTGAGTTTGCAATTCTTCACCGACTTGGAACAAACTCGGAGTATGTTCCTTAGCCACGTTAGAATTGAGGGGAGCTGTTGGAAATATTGAAGAAGAAATTATTGATCAACCATCCTCTGCTAAAGAATCTAATGGTGTTGAAGATGAAGTTTCATCAGCTCATTTGATTCATCCTAGTCAACAAAGCTTTAATCTAGCTGGAGAGAGTTGTAGACACATCAACAATGAGATGTTATCTATTGAAACAAATGGAGCTCGTGTACTCACTTGCTGTTGAATAACTTTGTTTCTTGTTCATTCACATGAGACAAGTTTGTTGGGGATATTTCTTTATGCAGATTGTACTAGAATTGCATTTATTATCCCCGCAACATATTAGGCTAAGTCATCTATTATTACTTTATCTAGAATAGTCTTAGAGCTAGTATATATAGCTTGTCTTTCTTGTGTTGAACCTATGGAATGAATAAAATAATATCACGTAGTTCAAAGCTTAAAGCTATGTATTCCTTTACTACAAATATTTTATCCATTATGTTTAATTTCTTTCATCCGACATGTGACGGAGAAGAATTTTCGGGGTTTTGTTACGTCGTCGACGATGGGGCTCTTGGGCGTAAGAGACGATGGTGACGCCAAGGGATCCATGTTGGGGACGATGCGGCGATACACATCCGTCGTGATACGGGGCGCTGCGGAGCAATGAGGCGATGGCGATCAGGCGGAGGCATGCAAACGATGCGGAGGCGATGATGGTGGGAGCATCGTCGAGGCCGTGGTATCGAGGATGGAGGTATCATGGCTAAGACTTCAATGGACGATGGTGCACGGAGGAGTGGATGACGATGCGGAGGAGACGACGGCGGCGGCAACAACGTTGAGGTCGTGATGTTGAAGATGGAGCGTCATGGTGGAGTCGCCTGGAGAAAAATGATGTGACGACGCCTGCGAGTGACAACTCACGGCAAAGCGACGACGGTGTACTGATGGTTGGAGCGAGACGGCGCGAGCGGGCGACTAGAGTGGAGGAGATGCGGAATGGAGATGATGCGCGATTGCGACTAGAGTGGAGGTGGCGCCCTCGAGCAGAGCGGCGGCTACGATAACGGCGAATGTGTGGCCTGAACTTGACAGAGACGATGGAGAGGCATGCAGCGACAGAGCACGGCGGAACATGTGACATCTGGTGTAGGCGGCGTGAGCGAGTCAACAAGTAGTGAAGGTGGTGCGCCTTAACCGGAGGCGGCTTGAGCGAAGGTGGCGGAGGACGGATGATAGAGAGAGAGGTGTTGGTATGGTGGCATGTTGGCCGTAATAATTGATGGGCCTTGCTCGACGGTGGCAATTTCTCCGATGAAGATGGGCGCACGCATGTGTGTCTGCTGAGGAAGAGTGATGATAGGGAGGGGCTTGAGTGGTGGTCACCGACAGCGCATACATGGAGAGAGAGAGATAGTTCTGTGTGTGTTTAGAGATGGGGTGTTGGTGCATTTGTGTGTGTGATTACATGAGAGAGGGCTTGGGAAGAAGCGATGGTCGATGGCGGTAATCTTTGGAACCGATGTCGCGGTGGAGATTTCATCGAAGAAGGTGATGGGTGTTTTGTGCGTATGTGCGTGTTGTGAGAACGAGAGAAAGGCTAAGGTTTGGGTGTAGAGAGAGTGAGTTTAGAAAACATGGGCTTTCAATTTGTATAGTAGGTTTGGGCTTTCTTCTTATTTATTTTTTTTAAGAAAAATTAGTATGGGCTGAGAGAGAGAGACGTGAGATGTATGGGAGTGATGGAGATTGGGCTATTTTAGATAATGATGCATAGGCTGCAATTTTTTTTTGTTTTTTTTGTATGGGTTGGATTTTGGGCTTGAAATTTTTGGAGAATGATGAATTTTAGTGGGCTGAAAATTATTATTTTTAGGTAAGATATGGGCTGTGATTTTTTAATAACCCACTTACATTTTTTTTGGTCGGTATTATTTATTTGAAGTTTGACTTTGATTTTTTTTTTTTGATGACTTGAGTACAATAAATTATCTTGACTCTTTTTTTTAGTACATACGTTTTCATAATTTTTGTGGTTGTGATTGTCTTCCGTGTTGCGAAGTTCGAGTTCAGCGAGGCTTCGTTTGAATTTCTCTCAAAGGTCAATTGTTTAAAACTTCAAATTCGATCCATTCAAAGACTTCGACCTTTTGATATTGGCTTTGCATTCGTCGTGAGCGCCGTTCTCATTCGCAGGAGCAATGACCTTCTTCTTAGTAGATGCAATGGCACGACAGTGGAGATGATATCATATTCTGATGGAAGACTAGCGGCGACATTGCACGATATTCGGTATCACGATCTCAACGAGCTAAGCGATTCTGTAAAAGGAGCTAGAAGTTGTGTGTTGTCCGCGAAGGGGAAGCTAGAAGTTGTGCACCATCTGCGAAGGGGAAGCTAGAAATTGTGGACCATCTTTCGTGAGGACAAAGCTAGAAGATGTACGCCATTTATCCGTGAAGAGAAAGCTAGATGATGTGCACCATTATCCCTGAAGAGCCAACTAGAAGTTGTGCGTCATCCATGAAGGAAAAGTTAGAACTGTGCGCCATCCGCCTCGAATGGGAAGCTAGAAGCTGTGAGCCATCCACCTTGAAGAGGAAGCTAGAAATTGTGAGCCATCCACCGTAAAGAGGAAGCTAGAAGATGTGCAGCATCCACGAAGAGGAAGCTAGAAGCTGTGTACCATCCATGAAGGGAAAGTTGTCGATGAGAAACTAGAAGGTGTGTGGTGGATGAGTAGGTCTTTTGGCATCAATCTTGGTCAGAGGCATCGCCAGTCCCTCGAATGAGTCTATCTTGGTGAGAGACATTTTATTCTTGACAATTTGACCGACTTCAGGTTCTTTACAATGCTCAATTTCTACTTCTTTTGTTGTCTTCGTCATGTAGAATTTGGCATCCGCAAAATATGACTCAGCTTCTGTAAAAGGCTTTTGATCACTGACCATTGTCCTCACGACACCATCTTGATGATACTTAAGGCATTGATGCAACGTAGAAGGGATGACACCATTTTCATGCAGCCACGACCAACCAAGAAGCATATTGTAGGACGTATTGGCATCAATCACATGAAGCAATGCAGTTGAACTCATGTCTTCCATTAGCAAGTTCAACCTTATGGTGCCAAGGGCCCTTTGTCCTTCATGGTTTAATCCTTGAATCATTAATCGACTGCTGCATAAGTTATCTACTGGAATTTTCAGTTGCTTTAATGTTCTTAGTGGTAAGATATTAACAGTCGATCCTCCATCGATGAGGATCCTCTTGACTTTCTGCTCGTGGGTGAAGCAACTTACGAACAATGGCCTATTATGAGGCTCAGACCCAAACTGTAAATCCTCGTTGGAGAATGTGATTGCCAAGATACCTTCATCATCGATCACATTTGACTCGACTTGATGTTTTACTTGGTCTATCGTATCATACAATGCCCCAATACCTTCCACTATGTCGTTGAATTCAGGGATCACAACATTTGCTGCAATATTTTCCTCTTCGAGTGATATCTTCCCTTCTCGAGCTAGCCGCATGATCTTTTTTTTTTAATATGGAGCAATCATGTGTGGGATGATCGATCAATCGATGGTATTTGCAATATCTTGGATCATCAGTTTGTCCTGCCTCATTTGGTGGTTTCATTTCAGGTAGCTCAATGAGTCTTTCTTTAAGTAGGTCATCGAAGATCCCGGAGACGTCGGAGTCTAAGAAAGGGTATTGTTTCTGCTGCATTTTTTTAAATGTCAACCATCTTTGTCCCATGTCTTGAGGAAAAGTCTGCTTGTCACTTTTGTTGTCATATTTTCTTAGAAATTTGACAGGAGTTGCTTTTGTCACCATTGATTCTTCTTCTGAGCATTGTCAAATGATTTGGTTCCCTTCGTAATTTTTATCTCTCTTTAAACTTGTGAGGTTCTTGGATTGAGGCTTTTCAATCCACTCGTGGCCATACTTAGCTCCATATCATGAGCTCGTGGCCAATTCTTCGAACGTCTTGGCCTAAATTCCTCGCAAGATGTATTGCAAACCCCTATGCATTCCTTGGATGCATATTTCGATAGCGGATGATTCAGACAATCGATCATTGCAATTTAGACATAGGTTTCTCCACCTGTTGATATAGTCAATCACTGGTTCTTCTTTGAACTGATGAGAACTCATGAGCTCCACCATGTTGATTGTTCTTCTGGTGCTGTAGAAGCGATTGAGGAACTCGTACTCCAATTGCTCCTAAGTCCCAACTATGAAGTGAGTTTGATTCCAAGTCCGTATACCAGTTGAAGGCATTTTCTTTGAGTGAACGAACGAAATGCTTGACCAGACGATCTCCAAATGTTCCAGTGTTGTTACATGTTTCAACAAAGTGAGCTACAGGTTGCCTTGGATTACCTTTGCCATCATATTGTTGGAATTTGGGTGGCTGATAACCATGTGGTGTTCTTAAATTATCAATCCTCGACTTAGAGTAAATCAATGATGACTTGGAGTTTCCATCAAATTTGTTCTTCATGGTCACCTCGATGAACTCCTTGAGTTGGATTGCCTTGATGAAGCCATCAGAAGAGATTTGAATGTGTTTGTCGACGATTTTCTCTCATCATGAGTTTCCTCGTTGTCATCCGCTTCTTTATCGTCATCATGTTCGATACGATTCTTGCTCCAATTTTTGAATGAACGTTGGATCAAGACGACACGGAAAAGAATCGTTCTAATAACGAAAATAAAAGGAATGGAATTTCTGAACCTTTGAATCTAACTCCTCTAAGTGATTTAGGCGTGAATGGAAATCCTAAATCCCAAATAGATGTTTGACGCAACAACTCGTAAACGTTGAATGACACACAAATGAGATTGATGAACTCAATGATTCGTCGATAAAGAATTCGTCTTGGAATAATCAAGAGGAATTCGAAACTCTCAAGAAAGGCATAAAACTCACGAAAATTATTATTGATCAACTGATTTTCATCCATGACAATAAGGCCTTCATATAAGGCTGAAATCTAAACCTAATCTGATAAGGAAAAAACTAACTAATAATAAAGGCCCATAAATCCGAAAATAACAAAGTCTTGATTTCGTGGGCTATACTAATTAAATCAAAATAATACTCTTCATCCTAAAGCCCAATCACACGTAATTAAATTGATGAAACATGGGCTGTCGGGCTTGTCATCTCCTATGGGCTTCTTGGTCAATTCTTGAGCCCAAACTTCTTGAATTAATCCATGCAATCCTTCCTTGAACTTCTTAGCTCGAGTTCTTGTAATTGGCCCACTTGGAACGCGAACCAGGTTTTGAGTCAACTTGGACTCCATCATGTTCCCTTCCTTTATCATTGATGTGGCCTGACTCTGTCTTTTCTCCTTTTAGCTTTGCAATCTGGGCATCTTGCTCTTGGATGTGTTTGTTCGTAGATTCACCAACCTTGTAAGATTTGCGAGTTGTTCTTCCACAATAGAAGTGTTTGTCATCATCACGGGAGCCCAAGTGGGTAACGTGTGATGGATTTTGCAACAGGAGGTGAAGCTTCCTTTGAGCCAACACCTTCTTCATTTAAAGTGGCAATGTGTTGCTCTTCCTTGGAGATGGCCGACTTTGAAACTTCTTGAAGTTGTTCGCTTTGCTCGTGTGATAACGCCAATGCTTTTGAAGAAGCTTTGAAGCGACCTTAGTTCCATGTTTTTGGATGAACATCATTCAAGATTTTGGTGAAGAGTAGAGATGAGAGGTAGAGATGTCCCACTGGGCGTGATAGAAATTTGTAACAAAATTTTCGTATTTAATTTTATAAACAAGAAATTGTATACAAAATCAATGTAATTTGATATATTTGAGATGGATTCGATCATCTATTTATCCTATGATTCTTCTCTTCGACTTGAATTCTTGAACGATCTTGAATGTTCTTCGAGTTGTTGGAGGGGATGTGGTTCCTTTATCTCCTTGAACTTGAAGTTTAAATTTGATGATGTTGATCTGAAGGACATTGGCCTTGTTTTGAAAGCAACTTTCGGATTTGGTTTGATGTGTTGAAGAACATTTGAAGATCTTCAAATTTGAACGCCAATGCGTAGGGTTTTCACCTTGTTTCCGAATTGAACGTCGTCTTTGATTTGATTTGGAGGATGATCTTGGTGAAGAATACGACGATTTCCACGAAGAATGCCTTGAATGTTGAAGAAGACTCCGAATGCTGGAGAAGACTTCGCCGAGGATTCTTCGAGTGTCTTGAGCCCTTCGAATCTTCACACCTCTTCACTTCAGTTCACCTCACCTCATCCCTATTTTTGAAGACCTCCACCCCTATTTATAGATTTAGGCTAGTGGGCTTATGGGCCTTTCGGGCCACCAAACCATGGGATTGAGCTTAGGCTTGGGCTTATCCTTATGGTCCTTTTGGGCCACCAAACCATGGGCTTGGGCTCATGGGCCTTTTATGGCTTATTTGGCACAATTTGAGTAATTATTCCTCTCTAAGGTGTCATTGCCACATGCCGTTCTCCTATTTGCCGATAAATTAAATATTAACCATATATCTATTTATTTTGGAATGAATTCCATTTATAAAATAGAAAATATAATTAATTATTTAATTTGTAATTTACACGTGGCACAATATTATTTGCTAACAATTTTTAATTGTCTACAATGTGGAAGCGGACTGTTCGATCCGACTACCCAAACTTATTCTCGAGACTTGACCAGATCTTAGTTGCGTCTACCATCAACTGATATTGCAGCTGCAAGCCCTTTGAAATTGTAGTCATCATATAGCACATAGCTATATTGTTTGATTTATGCCAAAGTCTGCTTGACTCTCGCTGCTCATCAGTTGATGCGTCAGTAAGGGCAGCGGGTTTGGGAGTAGTGAGCATGAACATGTGTTCTTCAGCGATAAGAACACGCTCCATGTTTCGTTTCCACTCGATAAAATCCAGACCGAATAAGGGTTTTTTTGCGGGCATATTGATAATCGGAGTAAGAGACAAACCCGAAAAGTAATATAAATACAATATGCGTACAATATTGTTGTTACGAATTATGATAAAATTCAGACCGGATAAGGGTTTTTTTGCGGGCATATTGATAATCGGAGTAAGAGACACAACAATATTGTAACATTTTGATAAAACAATATTCGTTGAAACCTCTAATTGCCCAAAGAGTCTCACATGCAAGCCACGATGTGACGCGTTTACACAAGAACCCCCACCGCACTAAAATAAACCTTTAGTTATTTAATTTCAATCCATGTCAACTCATCCTTATGAAAAATAAAATTAATAATTGGACCTTAACTAAACCACATCACTATTGGAAGAAGGGACTTCGCGGGAAGTTGTACTTGAGGTATACGTAAGCAGTGACCATAATTTTGACAGTAGAAATCGAATTCTTTGAATTGGCATACTTATGCGGACCATACAGCTTCCAATTCTATTTAATTTGTCATCTCATTTTACATCTGTCTCTAGAGAACTTATGGAAATCGCACGTGCAAGCCACACATGTGGATGTTTACACGTGAAACTCCCACTCCTCAATACATTAAAATATTTTATTTAGAAATTTCATCTAATAAACTTATGATAAACAATGCAAACAAGCCACGCGTGTAGACGTTTACTCACAGTGCGTATCACTTTGTTTAGAGATCAAAATGTGGAGGTCTTGATGTATTTAATTTAAGAATTAATACATCATGTTTTCTTGGTTAGTCTTTTGTTTCAAAAGGTTTGTCCATGCAGATCACGTAGTCCTAACATGCTCTTTCAAGAACTTAACTTGTAACATGCTCGCAGAATTCTAAAATATGCTTTAAAATGCGATAAACCTAGCATGATTGCTAAACATGGTTAATCACGAAAACATATATCCATGTTTATCTACATAATTAAACATACATTGCATGCTATCAGATAATTTAAACATCCACGACATGCTATGAACGATAAAAATAAAATAAAATCTGCTCATCGTGGCCCATTCGTGGATCCTGTACATCCCCACCTAATTTATTACATAAAATTGCAAAGTAAAGATCTTAAATTTTTCTTGAAAACGGGCCTCGCATGCATGGACAAGAATCAGACTCGTCAGAACTAGATTTGGATCGAAAAATCAAAATTGGGTCGGAACAGTGATTTGGGTCGGGTCGGGTAGGCCCGAGTAGGCTGGCCTGCGCGTTAGGGCACAGCCTAGTACGTGCCCAGCCGTCTGCCGCCCTTGTCGACTCGCCGTGTGTGTGCATGTTGTGCCCACAGGTAGCGCGGTGAGGCCACACAGTGCGTGCGCCAAGCGCACGCCTATCGCCTCACGCCTCCATGCATGCTCACTGCCTGACGAAGCCCCACGTTCGTCGACTACCGATGTGCTGTAAAGCGCTCGTCGAGCACCAAGAAGGCACGTGTCGAGGCTTGCGTGCTATGCACATCTCGCATGCATGTGCCGTCGCCCTACTAACTGTTGGATTTGTATATTGAAAGCAGTTTTGGTTGAGCTTGTATACAATGTTTCCTGTTACCACTATTACAATCTCCTATCTGAATTGATTACTTGATTGCATATATCTGTGTACCCTTATCTCATATATAAGTTAGATCATATAGTGTGTAGAAGATCACAGAAGTCTGTATGATTGGTCAAGCTTAATGAGATATAAAAAGAATCACAGCTGAGACAACTTAAGGACGAGTTGTCGGTATGATAGTCATGTATAGATGAGAAGTGACTTGACTTGGTTATTTATCTATGCTGATGCACGCCTCGACGTATTGATGGATCACAGTGAGATGAGTTCTTCTATCTGACCGTCGTGAAGAACCTAGATCTCGGTGACTTACGATGATCTAAACCTCGATAAGGTATTAGGTGAGTATGAGTTGCTGACCATCACTTTGACTTGTTATGGGTGAGGGTTATATGTTCTAACCCAATATTCTCCGCATCTTGGGTGGTGGCAGTGCTTGTATGTCATGCTAGTTACCAGACGAGTCACCGTATCCGCTAGGATGATGACGCCCCTTCAGAGCTCAAAAGGTTTATTGTACTAAACCCCGCAGTTGAGTTAGCACAAGTATAATAATAAGGTTGAGTGGTACTACTTAAGGAATTAAAGATATTAATTATTTTAAGCAATGTAATGCTCAATAATTAATGGACGTGCGATATCTTAAATACGAGGATTCTTAATGTCTAGTGCATGCCCGACTCACCTTCCAGTAATAAAGGGTAAGTCAAGATTTATTCTCTAGTGGCATGAATGAATGTTTATAAATTAATTTATGTTCGGGATGAACATAAGATAATTAATTTATTTGAGGCCCATCTTTATTCCTCAGATTTGATCCTGGCCGCCCATCCAGCCCGGTTAGGAGGAAAATCGCGCCTCTCTCTCTATGGATATGATTTGATTCTCTTTATCCATAAGGATATTATTATATTTATGAGATATGCATGGATCCTTTCATTATGGGATTATGGTAATGCATTATAAATATAAGGTAAGAGATAAGATAAAAGCTAATCCTCAATTATCCTATCATACAATTTTCGAGAATCCTACTGCAACCTTGGGAGAGTTTCGAAAATTCGAGAGAGAGGATTAGGTAATTTTTCTGTAGCATTCTCCATAGATTATCCTCACTCGATATTGGAGATTGGGCAACCGGGATACACGCTGAACGCCAAAGCACGAGTCTCGATCCATTCCGCCTCGACAGATTCAAAGGTAAACACGAGAAAACCCCTACGTGTTGCAATTAATTATATAGGTGCATGCTAGGAATATAATCAATGTATGGTGAATTAAACATCCAAGATAGATCCTCGGGAGAGGGCTAAACCTAGTTTTCCGTACAATTGTCTGTTGGATTAATTCACGTTTGATTATTACGTGCGTAATTAATTAATTGTGAATCTGTCGTTCATCGTGGCTTAGTTTTATTTTTGTCGGATTTTGTTTTTCACCACAAGAAAATCCGTGGTTAGATTAGATTTTTCCCTGTAAATCTTATCTGTAAAAGAAGAACGAAGACGAAAGCACGAAGAATGAGACGACGAAGACTCGCCCGGAGAAACCGGACGCACAGCACGAGCACAGCGCTCGGTGCCATACGCGCGTTCGGCGGTATGGCGGGACAGGCGGGTGAGGTTGGGCGTATGGCTCGACAACCAGCGATCTTGCGCGCGCCATACACACGCGTGCACCGCTGGCTATCGAGCTTTCGGCGCCATACGCTGGCTCGAGCACGCGCCGGGCGCCATACGCACGTTCGCTCGCGGACGCCTCCGCCGGCGCCGGCGGCGTGCGTGCTAGCAGCACGGAAACCTCAACAAGATCACAACAGCTGGACGAGGGCGACGGGCGCACAACTCGCAGCCGGGTGCGGGCTCGCGCCCGACGCGGAGGCCTCGCACCGCCTGGCGCCGTCGGTCGCCGGGCGGCGCTGTCGCAGTCGCGCCGCACTCGCGCCCGCCGCGAGGCGCGCGATCGTGCACGCACGGGCGGCTGTGGTGCGATTGTCGGCGAGATCCTCGGCCCTCGCGAAAGCAAAGATCGCGACCGCGAGGCAGCGGCTTGCTGGTAGCGGCGACGGGCGCGAGCACGAGCATGGTCGCAGACGCGAAGCTCGACGGTCACGGTCGCCGCGACCGCGAGGCAGCCCATGGCGAGCACGCGAAGCGGCGCGACGTAGGCGATCGGGCGCGCGGCGCAGCCTGCACTATTTTGGGCCAACCGACCCGCACTCGCTTCCATCCCGAATCAGTTTGACGAATCCGTCCGTTGCTCGCACGCGAGACCCGCTTTCAAAGTTTATGAAGATCATGCTTTGCAATTCTATGTAATAGATTAGGCAGAAAGTGCGTGTTTCACGAGTGGGCCACGGCGAACGCTTTATTTTATTTTTAATCGCTCATTGCATGTCGTGGATGTTTAAATTATCTGTAGCATGCTATGTATGTTTCAATTACGTAGAAAACATATTATATGTTTTCGTGATCGATGCGCATAGTAAGCATGCTAGGTTTATCGCGTTTTCAAAGCATATTTTAGAATTTCGCGAGCATGTTTTACATGTTGAGTTCTATAGAAAAGCATGTTAGATTACGTGATTCGCATGGACAAACCTTTTGAACAAAAGACTAAGTAACCCGACATATTAATTTTAAATTAAAATGTCAAGACCTCCACTTTTTATCTCTAAATAAAGTGATACGACCGTGAGTAAACGCCCACACGTGTGGCTTGCTTGCACTGCTTGTCATAAGTTTGTTAGATGAGATTTCTAAATAAAACATTTTAATCTATCGAAAGTGGGAGTTTCATGTGTAAACGCCCACACACGTGGCTGCATATGCGATTTTTCATAAGTTCTCTAGAGATAGATTTAAAATGAGATAACAAAGGAATTTTGATTGGAAGCGGTATGGTCCTAGTGAATTTGCCAATTCTAAGAATTCATTTTCTGCTGTTAAAATTGTGGTCATTGCTTAGACATCACCTCGAGTACAACTTCCAGCGAAGTCCCTTCTTGCGATAGTGAAGTGGTCTAGTAAGGTCCAATCATTAATTTCATTTGTCATAAGGATAAGTTGACATGGATTGAAATTAAACGACTAAAAGGTATATTTTAGTTTGGTCGAGGGGTTCATGTGTAAATGTCCACATGCGTGGCTTGCATGTGGAATTCCTTGGGTGATTGGAGGTTTCAATTAATATTGTTTTATCAAAATGTTACAATATGATAGTTACGAAATTATGCGATCGTATGCTTATGTGTTTTACATTGTCGTTTCAGATATGTCTCTTAATCGATTATCAATATGCTCGCACAAAATCCTTTATCCGTCCGAATTTTATCGAGTGGAAACGAAACATGGAATATGTTCTTATCAAGAACACATGTTTGTTCTCACTACTCCTAAACCCGATGCCCTTACCGGCGCGATCGACTAACGAGCAGCGAGAGTCATGCACTTTGGCATAAGTCAAACAATATGGCCAAATGCTATCCGATGACTACTATGTCCAAAGTGGTTGCAGTGCAAAGATCACCGATGGTAGACGCGATCGAAATATGGTCAAGTCTCGAGAGTAAGTTTGGGCAATCGGATCGACAATCCGCCCACACAATGAGAGAAATCTTGGCGTGTAAGATGGAAGAAGGAAGTTCGGTCCATGAACATGTCTCGACCACGACTCATCTCATGGATAGTCTTGATCACTGGGAGGAGGTATCGACGACGAAGCCAAGGTCGATATTGTCCTCAATATACTACCCAAGTCTTTTGAGAATTTTCGTGAATGCGATCATGAGCAAGACCGAGTATACACTTAGTCGCTGCTTAATGATCTCGTGGTCGCAGAAGGAGTTATGGGTAAAGGAGCACATGCTCGCTAGCACATCTAGGGGCCCAAATTTTCCGTTGCAAAATGGAAAAAAAGGGCGCCAAAGGTGGTAGAGGCAAGGAAATAGTGGGAGAATGGGAGCAAGAACATGCTCGCCAATCGAGGCTTAAAGAAGCCAAAGGAAAGGGCAAGTGCTTCAAGTGCGCAAGACGGGCATCAGAAGGCCAAGTGCCCTATGCTCAAGGCTCAAGGTACGCCATTTGCTTTAGTAACGGAAACATGTTTAGCGACTTGTTCTACCCATTCTTGGGTAGTAGATACGGGTGCGACTGATCATGTTTGTTACACCTTGCAGGGGTTCCTGCGGACAAGGGAGCTGCATGATGGCGAGATAACGATCTCCATGGGCAACGCGGTGAAAGTCGAGGCCGTTGCAGTCGGAGATGTTACTTTATGTTTTGAGACAACAGTTTTAGTTTTAAAAGACGTTTTATATGTGCCGAGTTTCTATGAACCTTGTTTCTGCTTCAAATTATTTATTCATGGATATTCGCTATTTTTATAGTGGTGTTTCTATCATAAGAAATGACGGTTATACGTGTTGACACATTATATAATTCGCTTTATACTATTTTCGCCAAACATAATACCTATAACTATGTTGCATCTACATCAAACCTTAAAAGAGAAATTTTTCTTCAAGAAGATGACACCACATTTCTCTGGCATCTTAGATTAGGTCACATCAATCTAAATAGGATCCAAAGATCGGCTAAGAATGGAGCATTCGGTGATCTCACGCCATCTGCTCCTAGTCTGCGAATCCTTTGTAGAAGGTAAGATGTCGACTGCACCCTTCAAAGTGAAGGGTCATAGAGCCAAAGAAGTGTTGGAGCTTGTCCATTATGACCTGTGTGGACCTATGTCCACACAAGCTCGTGGAGGTACGAGTATTTTGTCACTTTCATCGACGACACTCAAGGTACGGATACATATACCGCTCACCGCAAGTCCGAATGCTTTGAGAAATTCAAAGAGTCTAAGGCGAAGTGGAGATTTAAGCTTGGTAAAGTATCAAGTAATCAGGGTCCGATCGCATGTGGCGAATACCTCAAGAACGAAGTTTATGGACTATTTGGTGAAGTGTGGGATTACCTCCCCACTACACACCGCACACCACAAGAAAATGGTGTGTCGAGCGAAGAATAGACTCTTTTGAAATGGTTAGATCAATGACGAGTTATGCAACATCGCCTATTTCATTCGGGGTATGCCTTAGAAACTATGCATACTTGCTAAATCTAGTACCATCCAAGTCATCAAAAGACCCATTTCGAGTTGTGGTTTGGGTGCAAGCCTAGTTTAAGCCACATAAAGATATGGGGCAGCCCAAAGACATGTAATATTTGAACAAGAAGGCGAAGTTGGAGGCTAGATCCGATGTGCGTCGTTTATCGCTATCCTAGAGGGACGAAGGTGGTTTATTCTATAGTCCTAAGGATCAAGGTCATTATTAGCACTAATGCCCGATTCTTAGAAGAGGATTATACGACAAACCATAAATCCAAAGTTGAAATCATTCTTCAAGAATTAGAAGATGATCGTATTCCACCATCGATTAAGCTAAAGCGTACGAGATGTCGTGGTTCAGTGGGAGGATCGACACCGATACTTCAAGAAATTGAAGTGAGTCGAGTTCCACCGAGATACCGACCGCATAAGTGGCCCCTCGAAGGAAAACTAGGTTTAGCCCTCTCCCGGGATCTATCTTCGATGTTTAATTCACCATACATTGATTATATACCTAGCATGCACCTATATAATTAATTGCAACACGTAGGGTTTTCTTGTGTTTACCTCAACTGCCGAGGTGAATCGGGACGAACGGATCGAGACTCATGCTTTGATCTTCCTGGATCAGATCCGGTTGCCGCCAATCTCCAACGCCGAGTGAGGACGATCTATGGAGAATGCTACAAAACACCCTAACCCTCTAGGCAATTTTCGAAAATCTCACCAAAGAACTATGGTGATTCTCAAAATATGGATAGATAATTGAGGAATAACTCGATCTTATCTCTTACCTTATATTTATAATGCATTACCATAATCCCATAAGAAAAGAATCCATGCATATCCCATAAATATAATAATATCCTTATGGATAAAGAGAATCAAATCATATCCAAAGAGAGAGAGCGCCGATTTTCCTCCGAAGCCGGGCCTGACGGGCCAAACCTGTGGATCAAATGCAAGGAATAAAGATGGGCCTCAAATAAATTAATTATCTTATGTTCACCCGTAACATAAATTAATTTATAAACATTCATTCATGCCACTAGAGAATAAATGCCGACTTACCCTTTATTACAAGGTGAGTCGGGCTTGCACTTAGACATTACGAATCCCCGTATTTAAGATATCGCACTTCCATTAATTATTTAGAGCATTCTCGATCGCTAAAATAATTAATATCTTTAATTCCTTAAGTAGTACCACTCAACCTTATTATTGTACTTGAGCTAACTCAACCTCGCAGGTTTAGTACAATAAACCTTTGAGCTCCTTAAGGGACGCCATCATCCTAAACGGATACGTGACTGATACGTATAACTAGCATGACATACAAGCACCGCCACCACCCAAGACGCGAGAATATGGGTTAGAACATATAACCTCACCCATAACAAGTCAAAGTGATGGTCAAGAACTCATACTCACCTAATACCTTATCGAGGTTTAGATCATCGTAAGTCACCGAGATCTAGGTTCTTCACAACGGTCGATAGAAGAACTCATCTCACCGTGATCCATCAATACGCCGTAGACATACCAAAGATAGACAAGCAACCAAGTCAAGTCACTTCTTATCTATACCGCAGCCTTTATACCGACAACTCGTCCTCAAGTTGTCTCACCGTGAAACTTTTTATATCTCATTAAGCTTCACCAATCATACAGACTCGTGATCTTCTACACACCGTATGATCTTACTTATATATGAGATAAGAGGACACATATATATGCAATCAAGTAATCAATTAAGATAGGAGATTGTAATAGTGGTTACAGGAAACATTGTATACAAGCCAACCAAAACCGCTTTCAAGATACAAACCAACAATCTCCCACTTATACTAAAGCAAACTTTAGTATACAATGTGTCTCTACTAGCTATTACAAACAAAACCATCACTTTGCTTCTCCCACTTATACAAAAGTTTCTTTCTAAGTGGGTGCCATCAAGCGCAATCCAAGTCGTCGAACGCACTTCGCAGACTTTTTGCGGCAGCTCTTTGTGAATGGATCCGCTAGGTTATCCGTCAGATCAATCTTTTCAATCAAGACGCCCCTCGCCTAACGATTCTCGTATGACATGGTACTTTCTCTCTATGTGTTTGGTCGCTTAGGGTCCGTGGTTCCTTCGAGTTTGCCATCGCACTGAAAGTTATCACAAGAAACTATGATACTCTTGGGCAAACCAGTACCACACCCAGATCCATGAGGTAGTTCTTGAACCATACAGCCTCCTTAGCAGCCTCCGGCGGCTACATATTCGCTTCCATGGTAGAGTCCGCAATGCATCGCCGCTTTGCACTCCGCCAGATACGGCCCACCTCCCAAGGTAAACACATAGCCCGAGGTAGACTTTTCTCATCACTACGCCTTGGAAACCGAGTCTGTAACCCAAATGCATTAGACTATCTCGCATGGTAAACCAGCCTATAATCTCGAGTCTTTTCGTGTACTTGAGTATATGCTTTATCGCAATTCAATGAGCTTGTCCAGGTTAGATCGATATTCAGCTACTATGCCACCGTGACAGCGTATATCGGTCCTCGACATAGCATTGCATGCACATGAGACTTCCCACGGCAAGTTGCAGGAACTTGTCTCATTTCCTCTATGTCCTTTGCAAAATAGGTGATCGCTAACTCCTTAGATAAAGGAACGCCATGTCTAAAAGGTAGCAATCCTTTCTCGCGGTCCGATACTAAAACAGTAACCACAAGATCAATGTAAGACGCCCGAGATAAGCTCAATATTTTCTCGCGATCTCGGTAAACCTCGATCCCAAGAATGTAAGTCGCATCTCCTAAGTCTTTCATTTGAAACCGATCGGATAACCAACTCTTTACGCCTCGATAACAACTTCACATTGTTGCCAACTAGAAGAATGTCATCTCGCATAAAGTGCAAGAAATACAACATCACCGCTGACATCTAAACGATACACACAACTCTCGCTAGGTAATGGGTAAATCCATAGACTTTACCACCTCATCAAAACGTAAGTTCCGTGATCGTGAGGCTTGCTTAAGCCCATAAATGGACTTCTAAGCTTCCATACTAGATGCTCTTCACCCTTCACCACATAACCTTCGTTGTCAGACATAGATGTCTCTACCTTCCTCAAGGTAACCGCTTAGAAAAGCGGTTTTCACATCCATTTGCCAAACCTCAAGGTCAAGTGGGTCATATATGCCAAGAATTCGATGGACTTGAGCATTGCTATAGCGATAAGGTCTCATCGAAATCGATGCCCTCAATCTGAGTGTACCCTTTCGCCACAAGCCCCGCTTTAAAAGCCGAAACCTCCATCTCGAATCTCTTCCTCTCAGATACCCACTTACTACCTATGGCTTCCTTGCCATCTAGTAGAGGTGTCTTTTCCTATACATCCATGGTGTTATCGACCAATTTCTAAGTCCATAGCGTGTGCCATGATTTTGCATCAATGTTCAGTCACACTCAGACGTCCATGGGTCGATTATTGCTCGCTCGCTTCCCGACTAAACCAAGATTCACCCACGAACATAAATCGCCGGGTCGACGAACAACCCTCCCACTACGACGAGGCGCCATCGCACAATGGCGGTGGGTGCAAAGAACTTGTGGTTCTCATCTTGCACAACTTGCCGGATAGAGCCACTTGACGGCTGGTATCTCCAAAGGGAACTCGACCCACTTTAATTTCTTGAAGTATCCGTGTTGATCCTCCCACTGTAGACACGACATCTCGCACTTTCGCTTAATCGGTGGTGTAATACGATCATTTTCTAATTCTCAAGAATATTTCAACTTTGGATTTATGGTTTGTCATATAATCCTCTTCTAAGAATCGGGCATTAGTGCTAATAATGACCTTCGATCCTTAGACTATGAATAAACCACCTTTTGTCCCTCTAGATAGCCAATAAAAATTAAGGCCGGATCTAGCCTCCAACTTATCGCCTTCTTGTTCAAAGACATGTGCCGGATCGCCCATATCCTTATGTGGTTTAAACCAGGCATACCAAACCACAACTCGAAATGTGTCTTTCGACCGACTGATGGTACTAGATTTAGCAAGTATGCCGCTTTCTAAGGCATACCCCGTAATCTAAATAGCAATCGCGATAACTCATCATTGATCTAACCATTTCCAAAAGAGTCATATTTCTTCGCCTCGACACACCATTTTGCCGTGGTGTGCCCTTGTAGGCGTACCGGAGGTAATCCCACACTTCACAAGATAGTCCATAAACTCGTTATCGAGGTATTCGCCACCGCGATCGCATCGCAGCGACTTGATACTTTTACCAAGCTTCGCTCCACTTCCGCTTTAAACTCTTTGAATTTCTCAAAGCATTCAGACTTGGCGAAGTTGTATACATATCCGCATCTTGAGTAATCGCCAATGAAAGTGACAAAATACTGCATTCTCCACGAGCTTGTGTGGACATCGGTCCACATGTGTCGAATGGAATAGCTCCAACACTTTTCGCTCTATAACCCTTCGCTGAAGCGGTCGCCGACATCTTACCTTCTATACAGATTCGCAGATCGAACCGAGTAATCTGTAAGATTACCCAACGCCCATTCTTAGCCTTTTGATCCTATTTAGATTGATGTGACCTAATCTAAGATGCCGAGAAATGTGGTGTCATCTTGCTAAGAAAACTTTATCTTTTAAGGTTAGTAGACGATGCAACATAGTTATAGGTATTATGTTTAGCGTAAATAAGATAAAGCTTAATTATATAATGTGTACAACACGTATAACTTCGTCATTTATTATGATAGAAACACCACTATCAAAATAACAGTAATATCCATGATTAAACAATTTCAAATGTAAACAAGGTTCCGCTGAAAATCCGACATATAAAACATCTTTCAATACTAAACTGCTCTATCAAAACATAAAGTAACATCTCCGATCGCAACTATAATACCCTGTATTCTTATAGCTCGCTTGTTGTTAAGCACGTAATTAATTAGAAATTAATTACGTGAGTGACTTGGGACAATGCATCCTCGATTAAGTTTTATAAGATTTCGATAAGAATTTTAATTTTAACTCAAAGATTTAAATTAGAATTTTTCAACGATGAATTAACAATAAATCTTTATTTATTGTTTTATTCCATATTTATTCGAAAAGAATGATTTATTTAGATTTCAACTCGTTAGAAATTTCTATATTTCTATTTGATTTATTATTTTCAAGAAAGATAAATATTATATTCCTATTTTATTGAGCCTTATTTTCGAGAATATGTATATGTTCGTTTGAAGACTTAGTGTCTTTAATAATTTGGGCCTAGTATAAAAAAAAATATATCAAGGAACCCAATTGTTTTTTTTTTAACGCTTATTAAAGCTAATGGAATTACCTAGAATCATGTAGCTTATTATGGAAGCCTTAGATTATTCTAGATATTGATAACTTACCTAAGAAGACTAAAGAATTTCTAGAAACCAAGAAGCTTCCCAAAGAAGCCTTTAAATGGTAACCATGATATATATATGCCTATAGCTTCCTCAAGACTTCATTTCTTCATTTCATCCACCCAATTTTCCTCTCAAACTTTCAAACACACACCACACACACACACCTAAATTTCTTCTTCCAAAACTCAAGATCCGGACTTCAAACCTTCTTCAAAGTTGTAGATCAACGCTATACTAAGGTATATCTCCATTCCTTTACAAGTATTCAAGTAGAATCAAGATAAAATTTCCCTTAAGCCTTGCAAGTTTCGCCATGATGGCCCCTTTTATACAAGATGTATTCTTTGATTTTTAGTTATATATACATAGATCTACCTATTATGAATGGTATCAGGTTGAGAAAACAAAGAAAATCCTCTTTCCAACCCTATATGTTTCGCCCTCATGAGAAAAAATTGGGAAAAGCTTTGATCTCGATATATGTTTCAATTGATGTCAATCTAGTATATATGCTTAAATTGTGGTTTAATTTGTTCTATTTTATGAAAATCTCAAACTTTAGTTTAGAACCCTAAATTCTATCTTTGAGATTTTGTTGTGGGTTTTGTAAATTGAGCTTGTATTTATGCAATTGTGGTGTTTGAGCATGATTAGAGTCGAGTTTGAAAACAAAATTGAACCTTCGATTTTTCCTATGAGGACCGAAAAGTGTGGCTTTGATTTCAAGACGATTAGCTTTGATTTGTTTAAATTAAGTTAGTATATATGTTGTTGTGTATATATGATTAAGTTTGGCAAAAGAAATCGGAGTTAAATCTACTCCGCTGAAAAGCCCCAATTTAGTATGTTTATGGAAAATCGAGAACTTATTATTTTGATTTTATTTGATTAGTTTGATTGCAAAAGAATAATTTAGTATATAAAATTAGCCTATTTTGAATTATTGAGAATTTTCTATGCTATTTTGTAAAAGTTCGATTGTTAGTTTACGATTTTCAAAGGACTTTATGTCTATGATTTGAAAGATGAATGTTCTTGTGAAATAATTTCATAATGATTCAAGTAGTTTAGTTTGGGTGCATCGACCTAGCAGCTTAGCTTAATCATAGAGTATCGAGAGAGTTTAATAAAAGCTCAAGAGTTAGAAACTCTTAGTTCCTCTTTCCCGTATTTACCCTCTTATCTCTTTAAGGAGCAAGTGGAAGCGAGTTAAAGATCAAGAAAGGAAAAGCCGAAAGTGTTGAGTAAGCCAATTATCCAAAGGGCTTTTAAACTAAAATATATATATATATATATATATATATATATATATATATGTGTGTACAAGTTTATGATAACGAGCATGTGAATTTTTATAAAGTTGATCGACTGCTCGTTTTTGAGCATGATGCATGATGTAGTTGCTCATCTATGAGATTGACGATATCGGCCCTATGCTAGACGATTGCTAGTAAGGGTTTGTGTACAGAGTGATCGTGAGCTATAATCGTCGATCACGTGTTTGAGAATGAGGCCTACTTCTCAACACAAGAGTGCGAGATATGGTGTTTATTTAAGATTTGTCTGCAGACATGTTATGATGAGAATGTTTAGCATATGCATTGATCATGAAGTAAGTTATTTTTAAAGCATGATTCATAGGTTATTTCTTAAAACCCCTATGAATCTAAGAAAGTGGCAAGTCGATTATATAGCTCTAAGAGCATGTTTTAAATTATTTTCGCAATGCCCATCGAGTGCATCATACTCACGCCCGCATGTATTTCTAAATATGCAGTTGTGTAAGAGATGATGACGGAGAAGAATGCCGAGCCAAGACGCTTGAGTTATGTTATAAGTTTGCCCCGGTTTATGTCTTCATACATAAACTCGTACCATTCTTTGCTGCCAATCAAGCTTACCGCTTGTAAATTGTTGTGTGTCCGTATATTATGGGTTAGACATATGATTTAAACTTTGAACTCATGTCAAGGATTATGGTATCGCTTTGTTAAACAGCTAATTATTAATGTTCATCCTCGATCGCCTTATCAATCACAAAAGTTAATGACTGCCTTTCTTTGAAAATATAATCATTAAAAATGTCGAGTCTCTCAAAATAGTTAGTCGCTTTTCCTTTGTTCCACCAACGACCCTGCTAGCAAGTGAGTACAGAGTTAGATAGGCCGGGCGTGACAGAATGGTATCGAGCATTTGTTCGCCCGTCCCGCGAGTTTTCCTCGAGTCTAACCCATTGTCTTAAGTTATTCAAGCTCAAAGATTCAAGCTCGCCATCTCCAAAGACAACAAGGTATAAGAGACTGCTTATATAAAGAGTTCGTAATTATTTCAAAGATTGCTTACGGCTTTATGTGATTTTGCATGCGAGATATCAGATGTCAGATGAGTTGCTTATGCACGCAATGTGATTAGTATTTTAAGACGGGAAGTGGATACATCGGTATGATTGTCTCCGATATCTAAGTGATGATTATTTAGATGCCGAGGATGCGGTCGACGCCGCAAAAGCACTAGAGTTAGGCCTTTGATGATCGGACGCATCGATGATTCTATGACCTTAGGCCGCAACAAGATGTCAATTTCTAATTTCTCGAGCGCTCAGATGGACTTCGTTCTCGTAAGGCGGCATGGGGTGAATGACTTGATGCGATCCTTCGCTTGATCCAAGTCTTACCATCTCATGGCAAGGCCGGGCTTCTACCAAAGGTTTTAGTTACATCGATTTCTCTAGAGCTCCAAGAGTCGGAAGTTTCCTCGATTTTCATGCCTTAATTCGCTCACGATCAGATTATCAAGGACCACCTCTAGGTGATTATCCTCCTCGAGGATTTGCATTCCTTCATTCGCCGCCTTTTCGAGAACATTATGTTAGGCGTGATGATTCTTCTTCTCACCGCTATCGTTGTGCCACCTTCTAATATTCCAACCCAAGCTTTGATGGACCAATGATAATAGATTGTACTCCTGTAGCTTTAGAAATTGTCGAGCCGTTTGATTCCCTTTATTGATAAACTCGCATATCGATCAAGGACCCGATGATTCGTATACTATCCTCTATTAGATCCGTGGTTTGATGATATGCTCATTGTCAAGGAATTCTCTTCCCTCCGGATCCGATGATACCGGAAACGATGCAGATCTACAAGAGCCTTCGCTTGTTTTTGCTAATTCAACATCTTTTCGACCGCCCCAATAATCCTTGCTTCAAGTAGTTCCCTGCTCTACCCAATTCACTCAGCCTCCCAAACTATTCCTGTTATTACTTCGAGTCTCGCTAGTTTCGCACGATATTCATAGTTGTTTCGCGAGATTCATATATTTCGTGTCACCTCCTTCGTATTTAGGGACTAGTTCTTCTGCACCAATGTGTCTTTCTCGATCTTATCGGTATGAACCTCGAATATATTGAATCTATTGGCAAGTGTGTCGGAATATGTCCCTGTTAGTGAAATGTCTTTTGTTACCGACCATATATTCTTCATCCCGAGTTCAAAGTAATATCGCATGACAACAACCCCAATGCTCCTAAATCACCAAGTGCTGCATCACAATGAAGAAGAGATTGAGCTTCATAGCTTTAAAGACCGAGTCATGGCAACCCTCGCTGGGAAGATGAGATTGAGAGAATCTTTGAAGAAGAAGAAGTGCCGGTGAAGTCGTTAAACAGAGATGAACATTCTTAAGTGATGAGCCCGGTTCAAGCAAAGAGTCATTAGTAGTAGATCTTAAATATAGTACGGTAGCATATGTGGCTATGTATAGTAGTGATGCATAAGTAGTTGTAGTAGTCTGTCGTTGTATATGTATGTGATAGTTTGTAGGGATGTCTGTAGATAAAGCATCGCCATAGCCTGCACTCCACTAAAGGCAATTTTCCTCTTTGTTAAAAATTCTCAAAGAGGCGCTTTCGATTATATAAATGAAAATTTTAGTATACGAGCCTTGCAACTCTTCAGATTCTTGATCGGCAACCTATTAACAAACCGATTTGTTTAAATTTCGATAACATTATGATCTCGTTATGTAATAAGAATTGTTTCCTTTAATTTATCATTAAATGTTCAAATCCTTTCAAGATGCCGAGAAGACGCCAAACCCAATACCAAGAAGAGACTCAAGAGAGTCAACCCACACCTCGTAACTCACCTAATCAAAACCTCACCTTGATCGCAAGATTTGCCGAACTTTTCTCCGATAAAATCCCCGACTTTTACTAGATCGTGATCCATCCGAGGTCAAGAGTGGGTTAGGCTATGGATTGTGTCTTCCGAACTCGGAATGCACCGATCGAGAATGTATGTTGTGTATCTCCTTCCAGCTAAAAGGATCGCGGATTATTAGTGGGAGTCTCGCTAGAAGACCTTCACGCCGTAATAGTTAGACGCTTTCACGGGAACGCTTCAAAGAAGAGGCCAAGTATATTCATCGCAGCTATCGCAGCATAAAAAGAGATCGAGTTCGCTAATCTCAAGCAAGGAAAGAAGATCAGAAATGAGCACGATGTGGAATTCTCGAAGTTCGCTCTGTATGCACCTTACAAGGTCGACACCGACGAGAAGATGGCGTAATTATTCTGCTCGATTACACCAAGGAATGAGAATAGTATCGCAAGCCAACCTCCGATGTCTTATGCGAGACTCTAAATCGAGCGCTGATATGGAATGGAGACGCCCCGAGAAGAGTACGCCCGAGTCGACGCCGATACCCCTCGTAACCCTAATCCAACAAGGTTAATGCCGTCTCGATCAAAGATTGGGAACAAGAGAAGACGGGAGAGTAGAAATTTCCCAAACATAAAGCGGCGTAAATCGGACAATCCTCCCAATGTCAACCTCGACCATCGCTCCAAGGTCAATCTCGATTTTCCCGAATCAAGCTAGATCAGATGTCGAAGGCAATCGAGTTCACTCGAGTATGTAGTGGGGAAGTAAGCTTGTTATAACTGTGGTCAAGTGGGCCACTAAGCTAACAACCGTCCAAACAGAGATAAGGCGCCGTAGTGGTTCCCACCAAATCCTCCTCAAGACTCAATCTATGAAAGCTATGATAGCTTATCCTCGCTGTCGCTACTAATGGTTCCTCGCCTCAAAGCTCAAACCACATAGCTCCACAAAGAATCATCTCGATTCGCTTAGTACCGCCAAGACAACCGCCCACCTCAAACTCAAAGATCAAAGAGCCTTTTGTTCGAATAGAAATCAACCGATAAGAAAGGGTGATACTGATGTGTATGGGAATTTTGAGAGATATATCCGTCATAATTTTTTCAATATTGAGCTCAGATTCCTTTATTTCTTCAAGATAGAAACTCTCGAGCTCCAAAGAAACGATCGAGTCCCGATATAAGAGCTTTTACGCCATTAGCGTGTCGATAGAATCACGCATGAATGCCCTAACTTAGAATTTGAGTTAGGTCCTCTCAAGTCGAGAGCGTAATCTCGCGCTTTTGCCAATGTGGGATGGATATAATTCGGGAATGGATTAGTTAACCCAAAATTTTGCAATGATTCGCAGAAAGTCGAGAGATTTATTTCCAACCACCGCATAAAGAACCAACTTGTTTTTACGGATAGACGAAAGCATAAGAGAAGGCCTATTATTTCAAACCTTTAAGAGCGTAAAAGTTGCTAAGACAAGAAGAAGACGCTTATATAGTGTATTCGTCAAATAGACGAAGTCGAAGAAAGATAGAAGATGTCCTGCTAGAGGGAATTCCTGTGATGTTTTTCCCAATCCTTACCGGATTACCACCGATAGACAATTAAAGTTCCCCATCGACGAACCCGGTCAGCCCCATTTTCGAAAGCACCATACCGAATGGCGCCAAGAGAGCTTTAAGAGTTAAAAATTCAATTGCAAGAACTATTGAATTAGGATTTATCCGACCGAGCGATCTCCGTGGTGAGCCCCAAGATTGTTCGTCAACAGAAAGATGGCACTTTGAGAACGTGCATCGACTATGGGAATTTAACAAGTCAATTTCAAGAATAAGCACCGCTGTTGAGGATTGATGATCCGCTCGATCAATTGAAAGGAGCAGCGCTTTTCAAAGATCGAATGAGATCCGGATATCACCGCTAAAAATCAAGCAAGAAGATATACCAAGACCGCTTAGAACCCGATACGGTCATTATGAGTTTATCGAATGCCCTTTGGTCCGACCAACGCCCACCGTGTTCATGGATCCGATGAACCGCTTTCCATAAATATCTTCGACAAATTTGTTTAGGTCTTTATCGACGACATTCTCGTGTATTCAAAGATCAACAAGGAATATGAAGCTCATTTGCGAACTGCCTCGATACATTGAGAACCGAAAAGTTGTATGCCAAGTTCAAGAATGCAAGTTTTGCTTCGGAAGGAATTTCTGGTCACATCGCCTCAAGCCAAGGAATCAAAGTAGACCCCGCAAAGTGCAAGTCAGACGCGATTGAAATCGTCGACAACACCGAATGAGATTCGAGTTTTCGCCTAGCGTGTTATTACCAAGATTTATCGATGGATTCTCAAGATTGCTGCACCAATGACGCAATTGTTTCAATATGAGTAAAATTCCAACGGACATCGAATGCGAGAAGAGCTTTCAAGAATCAAGAATAGTTGTCTCAGCCCCAGATTAATAGTACCGAACCAGATAAAGATTTTACTGCACACAGATGCCTCAAGAAACGGGCTAGTTGTGTACTCATGTAGGAAGGAAGGTAATTTCTATGCTTCAAGACGCCTAAGACCACATGAGCTCAAGTTCCCAACCCATGATCTAGAGTTAGCAATGTGGTCCATGCTTAAAGATCCGGAGACATTATTTATATGGATCGAAATGTGAGATCTTCACGACCACAAGAGTTCAAATATTTCTTCGAGCAAAAGGATCTCAATATGCGCCAAAGAAGATGGTTGAGTTAGTCAAAGATTACGATTGTGAAATCAAGTATCACCCAGAAAAGCGAACGAGTCGCCGATGCGTTAAGGTGAAAGTCAAATTAACTAGCATCCGCTCTACCCGCAACACCGAGCTAGTCAAGGAATTCGAGAAGATGAGATTGGAAGTGGTGTTACCACCTAAACCACTCAAGCTATCATTGCAGTACCGGTTCTCTAACCCGATCTAAGAAATCGAATTGTTCAAGTTCAACGCCAAGATGAACAATTAGAGAAGCTAAGAATGAAGTGAGAATCAAGGATCAACAGAGTACCATGAAGCAAGGATAATGCCCTTATGTTTGGGAACAGTGATATGTGTACCCAACGACAAGAAGTTGAAGGAAGAAATTGCGAAGCAAGACAACACGCCTTATACCGCCCACCCAGAAGCACAAAATGTATCGAGATCCAAGTAAAAGTTCGTGTGGGTAGGTATGAAGCAAGAGATAGCCGTTTGTCGAAAAGTGTTTAGCGTGTCGCCAAGTCAAAGCACTACACCGTGAGGCCATATGGAAAGCTTCAACCTCTCGATATTCCCGAATGGAAATGGATCATGTAGCTATGGATTTTATCAACGGATTACCCAAGTCCAAGCGTGGAATACAGCTTATTTGGGTGATTATCGACTGCTAACAAAAGCGCCCATTTTATTTTTGATCCTCGCGACGACGGAGTCGATAAGCTAGCCTGCATTTACGGCACGAAATCGCATAACCGCACGGAGTCCCTGCTTTATCACCTCGTGATAGAGATTTCAAATTCACCTCATGATTTCGATAAGCTTCCAAAAGCGAGATGGACACCCAAATTGAATTTCAAGATGCCTTTCATCCACGTAACGGATGGATGATTTGAAAGAACTATTCAGACGTTAGAAGATATGATCGTAACCCTCGCCTTAGATCGAGGAGAACAAAGGGGAACAAGCATTACCTTTGATCGAGTTCGCTTATAACAATAGTTACCAAGCGACCATCAACATGGCACCTATGAAGCCAACAGACGGCAAGAAATGTCGATCCCCGCTATATTGAGACGGTTGGAGAAAAGAATTCTCGCATGTACAGCTTGAAGAGATTATCAATATCATATGCCAAATCAAGAAGAGAATTCAAGAAGCCCAAACAATGTAAGTCCTATGCCAATGCGCCGATTTAACCGAAAGTTAAACTTCAAGATTGGAGATAAAGTATTTCTAAACGTTTCACCTACGAAAGGAGTGCACATATTTGGAATCAAGGGAAAGCTCAAACCGAGATTTATCGGACCACACGAAGTCCTAGAGAAGATTGGACTGTTATGCATGTGCTGGCGCTACCACCCAATTTTGGTAACGTTCATAACGTGTTTCACGTATCGCAGTTGCGGAAGTATATCTATGACCCAAATCACGTTATCAATCAAGAAGACGTAATTCCCGAGTCTGATCTAAGCTACGAAGAGAGGCCATAACGCATTCTAGATCGAAAGAATCAACAACTAAGGAATAAGTCGATTCCTTTAGTTAAGGTTCTATGGAGATATCATGGCCCGTAGAAGCGACTGGGAATTGGAAGAGAAGACGAAGAGAAGAACCCCGAGCTTTTTATCGAGGTACTAAATTTCGAGGACTAAATTTCTTTAAGTGAGAATGTAATACCACGTATTCTTATAGCTCGCTTAAGCGCTAAGCACGTAATTAATTAGAAATTAATTACGTGAACGACTAGGACAATGCATCCTCGCATTAAGTTTTATAAGATTTCAATAAGATTTTTTAATTTTAACTCAAAGATTTAAATTAGAATTTTTCACGATTAAGTTAACAATAAATCTTTATTTATTGTTTTATTCCATATTTATTCTGGAAAAGAATGATTTACTGAGATTTCAACTCGTTAGAAATTTCTATATTTCTATTTGATTTATTATTTTCAAGAAAGATAAATATTATATTCCTATTTTATTGAGCCTTATTTTCGAGAATACGTATATGTTCGTTTGAAGACTTAGTGTCTTTAATAATTTGGGCCTAGTATAAAAAAAAATATCAAGGAACCCAATTGTTTTTTTTTAACGCTTATTAAAGCTAATGGAATTACCTAGAATCATGTAGCATATTATGGAAGCCTTAGATTATTCTAGAAATTGATAACTTCCCTAAGAAGCCTAAAGAATTCTCTAGAAACCAAGAAGCTTCCCAAAGAAGCCTTAAATGGTAACCATGATATATATATGCCTATAGCTTCCTCAAGACTTCATTTCTTCATTTCATCCACCCAATTTTCCTCTCAAACTTTCGAAACACACACCACACACACACACGAAATTTCTTCTTCCAAAACTCAAGATCCGACTTCAAACCTTCTTCAAAGTTGTAGATCAACGCCATACGAAGGTATATCTCCATTCCTTTACAAGTATCAAGTAGAATCAAGATAAAATTTCCTTAAGCCTTGCAAGTTTCGCCATGATGGCCCCTTTTATACAAGATGTATTCTTTGATTTTTAGTTGATATATACATAGATCTACCTATTATGAATGGTATTGTGATGAGAAAACAAAGAAAATCCTCTTTTCCAACCCTATATGTTTCGCCCTCATGAGAAAAAAATGGGAAAAGCTTTGATCTCGATATATGTTTCAATTGATGTCAATCTAGTATATATGCTTAAATTGTGGTTTAATTTGTCATTTTATGAAAATCTCAAACTTTAGTTTAGAACCCTAAATTCTATCTTTGAGATTTTGTTGTGGGTTTTGTAAATTGAGCTTGTATTTATGCAATTAGGTGTTTGAGCATGATTAGAGTCGAGTTTGAAAACAAAATCGAACCATTCGATTTTTCCTATGAGGACCAAAAGTGTGGCTTTGATTTCAAGATGATTCGGCTTTGATTTGTTTAAATTAAGTTTGTATATATGTTGTTGTGTATATATGATTAAGTTTGGCAAAAGAAATCGAGTTAAATCCTACCCGCTGAAAAGCCCCAATTTAGTGTGTTTATGGAAAATCGAGAACTTACTATTTTGATTTTATTTGATTAGTTTGATTGCAAAAGAATAATATAGTATATAAAATTAGCCTATTTTGAATTATTGAGAATTTTCTATGCTATTTTGTAAAAGTTCGATTTCGTTAGTTTACGATTTTCAAAGGACTTTATGTCAATGATTTGAAAGATGAATGTTCTTGTGAAATAATTTCATAATGATTCAAGTAGTTTAGTTTGGGTGCATTGACCCAGCGCTTAGCTTAATCATAGAGTATCGAGAGAGTTTAGTAAAAGCTCAAGAGTTAGAAACTCTTAGTTCCTCTTTCCCGTATTTACTCCTCTTATCTCTTTTAAGGAGCAAGTGGAAGCGAAGTTAAAGATCAAGAAAGGAAAAGCCGAAAGTGTTGAGTAAGCCAATTATCAAGGTGGGCTTAAACTAAAATATATATATATAAATATATATATATGTGCACAAATTTATGATAATGAGCATGTGAATTTTATAAAGTTGATCGACTCGCCTGCTTTTGAGCATGATGCATGATGTAGTTGCTCATCTATGAGAGATTGACGATATCGGCCCTATGCTAGACGAGTCTGCTAGTAAGGGTTTGTGTACAGAGTGATCGTGAGCTACAATTGTCGATCACGGTGTTTGAGAAGGAGGCCTACTTCTCAACACAAGAGTGCGAGATATGGTGTTTATTTAAGATTTGTCTGCAGACATGTTATGATGAGAATGTTTAGCATATGCATTGATCATGAAGTAAGTTATTTCTAAAGCATGATTCATAGGTTATTTTAAAACCCTATGAATCTAAGAAAGTGGCAAGTCGATTATATAGCTCTAAGAGCATGTTTTAAATTATTTTCGCAATGCCCATCGAGTGCATCATACTCACGCCCGCATGTATTTCTAAATATGCGGGTTGTGTAAGAGATGATGACTTGAGAAGAATGCCGAGCGAAGACGCTTTGAGTTATGTTATAAGTTTGCCTCGGTTTATGTCTTCATACATAAACTCAGCCATTCTTTTGCTGCCAATCAAGCTTACCGCTTGTAAATTGTTGTGTGTCCGTAATATTATGGGTTAGACATATGATTTAAACTTTGAACTCATGTCAAGGATTATGGTATCGCTTGTTAAATGCTTAATTATTAATGTTCATCCTCGATCGCCTTATCAATCACGGTGTTAATGACTCGCCTTTCTTTGAAAATATAATCATTAAAAATGTCGAGTCTCTCAAAATAGTTAGTCGATTTCCTTTGTTCCCCAACAGACTCCTGTTAGCGGTGAGTACAGAGTTAGATAGGCCGGGCGTGACAGAATGGTATCGAGCATTTGTTCGCCCGTCCCGTGAGTTTTCCTCGAGTCTAACCCAGCTTGTCTTAAGTTATTCAAGCTCAAGATTCAAGCTCGCCATCTCCAAAGACAACAAGGTATAAGAGACTGCTTATATAAAGAGTTCGTAATTATTTCAAAGATTGCTTATGGCTTTATGTGATTTTGCATGCGAGATATTATATGTCAGATGAGTTGTTTATGCATGCAATGTGATTAGTATTTTAAGATGGGAAGTGGATACATCGGTATGATTGTCCCGATATCTAAGTGATGATTATTTAGATGCCGAGGATGCGGTCGACGCCAAGAAAAGCACCAGAGTTGTGCCTTTGATGATCGGACGCATCGACTGCGGATTCTATGACCTTAGCCGTAAAGATGTGAATTCTAAGAATTTCGAGCGCCTGTATGGACTTGGTTTCGTAAGCGGCACGGGTGAATGACTTTGATGCGATCCTTCGCTTGATCCAAGTCTTACCATCTCATCGCAAGGCCGGGCTTCTACCCAAGGTTTTAGTTACATCGATTTTCAGAGCTCCCAAGAGTCGGGAAGTTTCCTCGATTTTCATGCCTTAATTCGCTCACGATATCTAGATTATCAAGGACCACCTCTAGGTGATTATCCTCCTCGAGGATTTGCATTCCTTCATTCGCCGCCTTTTCGCGTAACATTATGTTAGCGTGATGATTCTTCTTCTCACCGCTATCGTTGTGCCACCTTCTAATATTCCAACCCAAGCTTTGATGGACCAATGATAATAGATTGTACTCCTGTAGCTTTAGAAATTGTTGAGCCAGTTGATTCCCCTTTATTGATAAACTCAGACATTGATCAAGGACCTGATGATTCGTATACTAACCCTCTATTAGATCCGTGGTTTGATGATATGCTCATTGCTGAAGGAATTCCTCTTCCCTCTCCGGATCTGATGATACCGGAAATGATGCAGATCTACAAGAGCCTTCGTTTGTTTTTGCTAATTCAACATCTTTTCGTGACCGCCCCAATAATCCTGCTTTCAAGTAGTTCCCTGCTCTTACCCAATTCACTCCGCCTCCTCCTAAAACTATTCCTCGCTATTACTTCGAGTCTCGCTAGTTTCGCATTTATATTCATAGTTGTTTTCGTGAGATTCATATATTCGTGTCACCTCCTCCTTCGTATTTAGGACTAGTTCTTCTGCACCAATGTGTCTTTCGATCTTATCGGTATGAACCCGAATATATCAATCTATTGAATCTATCGCAAGTGTGTCGGAATATGTCCCTGTTAGTGAAATGTCTTTGTTACCGACCCATATATTCTTCATCCCGAGTTCAAAGTAATATCGCATGACAACAACCCCAATGCTCCTAAATCACCAAAGGCTGCACTACAATGAAGAAGAGATTGAGCCTTTGCGTAGCTTGCAAGACCGAGTCATGGCAACCCTCGCTGGGAAGACGAGATTGAGAGAATCTTTGTAGAAGAAGAATGCCGCTGAAGCCGCAATGTAGATGAACATTCCCGTAAGTGACGAGCCCGGTTCAAGCAAGAGTCATTAGTAGTAGATCTTAAATATAGTACCAGAGCATATGTGGCCATGTATAGTAGTGATGCATAAGTAGTTGTAGTAGTCTGTCGTTGTATATGTATGTGGATAGTTTGTAGGATCTTTGTGTAGATAAAGCACGCCATAGCCTGCACTCCACTAAAGGCAATTTTCCTCTTTTGTTAAAAAGTCCTCAAAGAGGCGCTTTTCAGATTATATAAAATGAAAATTTTAGTATATGAGCTTTGCAACTCTTGTATTCTTGATCGGCAACCTATTAACAAACCGATTATTTAAATTTCGATAACATTATGATCTCGTTATGTAATAAGAATTGTTTCCTTTAATTTATCATTAAATGTTCAAATCCTTTCAAGATGCCGAGAAGACGCCAAACCCAATACCTGAAGAAGATACTCAAGAGAGTCATCCTACACCTCAGAACTCACCTAATCAAACACCTCCTCACCTTGATCGCAAGATTTGCCGAACTTTTTCTTCGATAAAATCCACCGACTTTTACTAGATCAGGTGATCCATCTGAGGCTGAAGAGTGGGTTAGGGCTATGGATTGTGTCTTCCGAATCCTGGAATGCACCGATCGAGAATGTATGTTGTGTATCTCCTTCCAGTTAAAAGGATCTGCGGATTATTAGTGGGAGTCTCGTTAGAAGACCTTCACGCCAGAACAGTTAGACGTTTTCACGTGGGAACGTTTCAAAGAAGAGCTTTTGGCCAAGTATATTCCTCGCAGCTATCGCAGATAAAAAGAGATCGAGTTCGCTAATCTCAAGCAAGGAAAGAAGATCAGAATGAGTACCTACGTGGAGTTTCGAAGTGGCTCGGTGATGCACCTTACAAGGTCGACATAACGACGGTAAGATGGCGCACTATTATGTTCGGATTACACCAAGGAATGAGAATAGTATTGGCAAGCCAACCTCCGATGTCTTATGCGAGACTCTAAATCGAGCACTTGATATGGAAATGGAGATGCGCCCCGAGAAGAGTACGCCTGAAGCCGACGCCGATACCCCTCGTAACCCTAATCCAACAAGGTTAATGCCGTCTCGATCAAAGATTGGGAACAAGAGAAGATGGAGAGTAGAAATTTCCAACATGAGGCAAGGCGTAAATCGACAATCCTCCCAATGTCAACCTCGACCATCGCTCCAAGGTCAATCTCGGTTTTTCCCGAATCAAGCTAGGATCAGATGTCGTAAGGCAATCGAGTTCACTCGAGTATGTAAGTGGGAAGTAACAGCTTGTTATAACTCGTGGTCAAGTGGGCCACTATGCTAGATGTGTCCATCCCTGGGAACGCTGCAGCTCAAACGAACGTGAGTCGCTATATCAATCCTCACCGCGGTGGGGACCGAGTGGTAAGGCCATAATATGTGGGAAAAGATCACCATTCTTCCATTGGGGACAAGCACGAACGACAACCCAAACGTCACACATCCGCCGCCTACCTACCGCTTAGGTGGCACCAGTGAGATCCCAATAAGGTAAGGTCGTGTCGCTTCCACCACCGCGTGTCCGATGAATCAACTGCTGACTTCGCCGGGCTTAATGGGCTAAGTCCTTCTATCTATGACTCTTCGAAGCGCACGCCCTAACCTACAAGCTTAAAAGTCGATGAGCCCGGTGGTTCTTACCTTTGCAACCAAAACCACGGTAAACGCAATTGGTCCGACTCGAAAGAGGCCGCATGAAGGGAAATCGAAAGCAACCAGCAGAAACGCGAAAAGTCAAATTGAAAGAGGTCGCTTAGAATAGATTTGACGGTGTAACCCATTTTACGGGAAACGCAACTTGGGTCACTTTACCCTCGCCCTTAGGAATAGATTTCCACTTGCAACAAAAATCCGGGTTTTGTAATTTGATCCGATTTCAATTGACAAGTCCTTTCGCCAATCGCTAAATGCGCATCTAACCGTCCAAACAGAGATAAGGCCGAAGTGGTTCCCACCAAATCCTCCCTCAAGACTCAATCTATGAAAGCTATGATAGCTTATCCTCGCTGTCGCTACCAATGGTTCCTCGCCCAAGCACTCAAATCCCAATAGCTCCACAAAGAATCATCTCGATTCGCTTAGTACCGCCAAGACAACCGCCCACCTCAAACCCAAAGATCAAAGAGCCTTTGCTCGAATAGAAATCAACCGATAAGAAAGCAGGACAATGATGTGTATGGGAATTTTGAGATATACCGCTATAATTTTTTCGATATCGAGCTTCAGATTCCTTTATTTCTTCAAAGATGCGAGAAACTCTCGAGCTTCCAAAGAAACGATCGAGTCCTCGATATAAGAGCTTTACGCCATTAGGCGTGCGATAGAATCACGCATGAATGCCCTAACTTAGAATTTGAGTTAGGTCCTCTCAAGTCGAGAGCGTAATCTCGCCTTTTGCCAATGTGGGACGTGGATATAATGCGGGAATGGATTAGTTAACCCAAAATTTTGCAATGATTCGCTAGAAAGTCGAGAGATTTATTTCCAACCACCGCATAAAGAACCAACCTGCTTTTACGGATAGACGAAAGGCATAAGAGAGTGCCTATTATTTCAACCTTTAAGAGCGTAAAAGTTGCTAAGACAAGAAGAAGCGCTTATATAGTGCATTTGGTCAAATAGATGAAGTCGAAAGAAAGATAGAAGATGTCCCTGTTGTGAGGGAATTCCCAGATGTTTTTCCCGAATCCTTACCTGGATTACCACCAGATAGACAATTAAAGTTCCCCATCGATTTAGAACCTGGGTCAGCCCCATTTTCGAAAGCACCATACCGAATGGCGCCAAGAGAGCTTTAAGAGTTAAAAATTCAATTGCAAGAACTATTGGAATTAGGATTTATCCGACCGAGCGTATCTCCGTGGGGAGCACCAGTATTGTTCGTCAAGAAGAAAGATGGCACTTTGAGAATGTGCATCGACTATAGGGAATTTAACAAGTCAACCTCAAGAATAAGTACCGTTGTCGAGGATTGATGATCCGCTCGATCAATTGAAAGCGAGCAAAAGCGCTTTCTCAAAGATCGAATGAGATCCGATATCACCGCTAAAATCAAGCAAGAAGATATACCAAGACGCTTTTAGAACCCGACACGGTCATTATGAGTTTATCAGAATGCCCTTTGGTCCGACCAACGCCCACCGTGTTCATGGATCCGATGAACCGCTGTTTTCCATAAATATCTCGACAAATTTGTTTTGGTCTTTATCGACGACATTCTCGTGTATTCAAAGATCAACAAGGAACATAAAGCTCATTTGCGAACTGCTCGATACATTGAGAACCGAAAAGTTGTATGCCAAGTTCAAGAATGCAAGTTTCGCTTCGAGAAGTGAATTTCCTCGGTCACATCGCCTCCAGCAGGCGAATCAAAGTAGACCCATAAAAGTGCAAGTTGTACGCGATTGGAAATCGACAACACCGAATGAGATTTGGAGTTTTCGCCTAGCAGTGTTATTACCAAGATTTATCGATGGATTCTCAAGATTGCTGCACCAATGACGCAATTGTTTCAATAGTGAGTAAAATTCCAATGGACATCGAACGCGAGAAGAGCTTTCAAGAATTGAAGAATAGCTGTCTGCAGCCGAGTATTAATAGTACCGAACCAGATAAAGATTTTACTGCATAAAGATGCCTCAAGAAACGGGCTAGGATGTGTACTCATGTAGGAAGGAAGGTAATTGCTATGCTTCAAGACAATTTAAGACCACACGAGCTCAAGTTCCCAACCCATGATCTAGAGTTAGCAACTGTGGTCCATGCTTTGAAGATCCGAGACATTATTTATATGGATCGAAATGTGAGATCTTCACGACCACAAAATCGAAATATTTCTTCGAGCAAAAGGATCTCAATACGCCAAAGAAGATGGTTGAGTTAGTCAAAGATTACGATTGTGAAATCAAGTATCACCCGTGAAAAGCTTAACGTAGTCGCCGATGCGTTAAGCAGAAAAGTCAAATTCAACTAGCATCCGCTCTACCCGTAACACCGAGCTAGTCAAGGAATTCGAGAAGATGAGATGGAAGTGGTGTTACCACCCAAAACCACTCAAGCTATCATTGCAGTACCGGTTCTCGAACCTCGACCTAAGAAATCGAATTGTTCAAGTTCAACGCCAAGATGAACAATTAGAGAAGCTAAGAATGAAGGTGAGAATCAAGGATCAACAGAGTACCATGAAGCAAGGGATAATGCCCTTATGTTTGGGGAACAGGATATGTGTACCCAACGACAAGAAGTCAAGGAAGAAATTGGCGAAAGCACAACACGCCTTTATACCGCCCACCCAGAAGCACAAAATGTATCGAGATCTCAAGTAAAAGTTCGTGTGGGTAGGTATGAAGCAAGAGATAGCGCTTGTCGAAAAGTGTTTAGCGTGTCGCCAAGTCAAAGCACTACACCAGAGGCCATATGGAAAGCTTCAACTCTCGATATTCCCCGAATGGAAATGGGATCATGTAGCTATGGATTTTATCAACGGATTACCCAAGTCCAAGTGGGAATACAGCTTATTTGGGTGATTATCGACCGTTAACAAAAGCGCCCATTTTATTTCGATCCTCGCGACGCACGGAGTCGATAAGCTAGCCCGATTTACGTGCACGAAATCGCATAACCGCATCAAGTCCCTGCTTCTATCACCTCAGATAGAGATTTCAAATTCACCACATGATTTGGATAAGCTTCCAAAAGGAGATGGACACCCAGATGAATTTCAGCACAGCCTTTCATCCACAGACGGATGGATAGACGAAAAGAACTATTCAGACGTTAGAAGATATGATCAGAACCCTCGTCTTAGATCGAGGAGAACAGTGGGAACAATCATTACCTTTGATCGAGTTCGCTATAACAATAGTTACCAAGCGACCATCAACATGGCACCCTATGAAAGTCAGACGGCAAGAAATGTCGATCCCCGCTATATTGAGACGGTTGGAGAGAAAAGAATTCTTGGCACGAGCGGCTTGAAGAGATTATCAATATCATATGCCAAATCAAGAAGAGAATTCAAGAAGCCCAAAACATTCAAGTCCTATGCCAATGCGCCGATTTAACCGAAAGTTAAACTTCAAGATCGAGATAAAGTATTTCTAAACGCTTCACCCACGAAAGGAGTGCACATATTTGGAATCAAGGGAAAGCTCAAACCGAGATTTATCTGACCATACGAAGTCCTAGAGAAGATTGGACTCATATGCATGTGCTGGCGCTACCACCCAATTTTGGTAACGCTCATAACGTGTTTCACGATCGCAGCTTGGAAGTATATCTATGACCCAAATCACGTTATCAATCAAGAAGACGTAATTCCCGAGTCCGATCTAAGCTACAAGAGAGGCCGTAACGCATTCTAGATCGAAGAATCAAAACTAAGGAATAAGTCGATTCCTTTGTTAAGGTTCTATGGAGATATCACGGCCCGTAAGAAGCGACTTGGCAATTGGAAGAGAAGATGAAAGAAGAACCCCGAGCTTTTTATCGAGGTACTAAATTTCGAGGACTAAATTTCTTTAAAGGGTGAGAATGTAATACCCCGTATTCTTATACCGCTTAATATAAGCACGTAATTAATTAGAAATTAATTACGTGAGTGACTAGGGACAATGCATCCTCGCATTAAGTTTTATAAGATTTCGATAAGATTTTCGTAATTTTAACTCAAAGATTTAAATTAGAATTTTTCAACGATCGAGTTAACAATAAATCTTTATTTATTGTTTTATTCCATATTTATTCGAAAAATGATTTACTTAGATTTCAACTCGTTAGAAATTTCTATATTTCTATTTGATTTATTATTTTCAAGAAAGATAAATATTATATTCTTATTTTATTGAGCCTTATTTTCTAGAATACGATATGTTCGCTTGAAGACTTAGTGTCTTTAATAATTTGGGCCTAGTATAAAAAAAAATATCAAGGAACCCAATTGTTTTTTTAACGCTTATTAAAGCTAATGGAATTACCTAGAATCATGTAGCTTATTATGGAAGCCTTAGATTATTCTAGAAATTGATAACTTACCTAAGAAGCCTAAAGAATTCTCTAGAAACCAAGAAGCTTCCCAAAGAAGCCTTAAATGGTAACCATGATATATATATGCCTATAGCTTCCTCAAGACTTCATTTCTTCATTTCATCCACCCAATTTTCCTCTCAAACTTTCGAAACACACACCACACACACACGAAATTTCTTCTTCCAAAACTCAAGATCCGGACTTCAAACCTTCTTCAAAGTTGTAGATCAACGTCATACGAAGGTATATCTCCATTCCTTTACAAGTATTGAAGTAGAATCAAGATAAAAATTTCCCCCTTAAGCCTTGCAAGTTTCGGCCATGATGGCCCCTTTTTATACAAGATGTATTCTTTGATTTTTAGTTGATATATACATAGATCTACCTATTATGAATGGTATCAGGTTGAGAAAACAAAGAAAAATCCTCTTTTCCAACCCTATATGTTTCGCCCTCATGAGAAAAAAATGGGAAAAGCTTTGATCTCGATATATGTTTCAATTGATGTCAATCTAGTATATATGCTTAAATTGTGGTTTAATTTGTCTATTTTATGAAAATCTCAAACTTTAGTTTAGAACCCTAAATTCTATCTTTGAGATTTTGTTGTGGGTTTTGTAAATTGAGCTTGTATTTATGCAATTGGGGTGTTTGAGCATGATTAGAGTCGAGTTTGAAAACAAAAATCGAACCCTTCGATTTTTCCTATGAGGACCGAAAAGTGTGGCTTTGATTTCAAGATTATTCGGCTTTTATTTGTTTAAATTAAGTTAGTATATATGTTGTTGTGTATATATGATTAAGTTTGGCAAAAGAAATCGAGTTAAATCCTACTGCTGAAAAGCCCCAATTTAGTGTGTTTATGGAAAATCGAGAACTTACTATTTTGATTTTATTTGATTAGTTTGATTGCAAAAGAATAATATAGTATATAAAATTAGCCTATTTTGAATTATTGAGAATTTTCTATGCTATTTTGTAAAAGTTCGATGTTCGTTAGTTTACGATTTTCAAAGGACTTTATGTCAATGATTTGAAAGATGAATGTTCTTGTGAAATAATTTCATAATGATTCAAGTAGTTTAGTTTTGGTGCATCGACCTACCAGTTTAGCTTAATCATAGAGTATCGAGAGAGTTTAATAAAAGCTCAAGAGTTAGAAACTCTTAGTTCCTCTTTCCCGTATTTATTCCTCTTATCTCTTTTAAGGAGCAAGTAGAAGATAGTTAAAGATCAAGAAAGGAAAAGTTTAAAGTGTCGAGTAAGCCAATTATCTAGGTGGGCTTTCTAAACTAAAATATATATATATATATATATATATATATATATATATATATATGCACAAGTTTATGATAACGAGCATGTGAATTTTATAAAGTTGATCGACTTGCTTGTTTTTGAGCACGATGATGATGTAGTTGCCATCTACGAGAGATTGACGATATCGACCCTATGCTAGACGAGCCGCAAGTAAGTGGTTTGTGTACACAGAGTGATCGTGAGCTACAATTGGCCGATCACGGTGTTTGAGAAAGAGGCTACTTCTCAACACAAGAGTGCGAGATATGGTGTTTATTTAAGATTTGTCTGCAGACATGTTATGATGAGAATGTTTAGCATATACATTGATCATGAATTGTTATTTCTAAAGCATGATTCATAGGTTATTTCTTAAAACCCCTATGAATCTAAGAAAGTGGCAAGTCGATTATATAGCTCTAAGAGCATGTTTTAAATTATTTTCGACAATGCCCATCGAGTGCATCATACTCACGCCCGCATGTATTTCTAAATATGCAGTTGTGTAAGAGATGATGACGGAGAAGAATGCCGAGCGAAGACGTTTTGAGTTATGTTATAAGTTTGCCCCGGTTTAAGTCTTCATACATAAACTCAGCCATTCTTTTGTCGCCAATCAAGCTTACCGCTTGTAAATTGTTGTGTGTCCGTAATATTATGGGTTAGACATATGATTTAAACTTTGAACTCATGTCAAGGATTATGGTATCGCTTGTTAAATGCTTAATTATTAATGTTCATCCTTGATCGCCTTATCAATCATGTGTTAATGACTGCCTTTCTTTGAAAATATAATCATTAAAATGTCGAGTCTCTCAAAATAGTTAGTCGCTTTTCCTTTGTTCCACCAACCGCACCCGGTTAGCAAGTGAGTACAGAGTTAGATAGGCCGGGTGTGACAGAATGGTATCGAGCATTTGTTCGCCCGTCCCGTGAGTTTTCCTCGAGTCTAACCCAATTGTCTTAAGTTATTCAAGCTCAAAGATTCAAGCTCGTCATCTCCAAAGACAACAAGGTATAAGAGACTGCTTATATAAAGAGTTCGTAATTATTTCAAGATTGCTTATGGCTTTATGTGATTTTGCATGCGAGATATCAGATGTCAGATGAGTTGCTTATGCATGCAATGTGATTAGTATTTTAAGATGGGAAGTGGGATACATCGGTATGATTGTCCCGATATCTAAGTGATGATTATTTAGATGCCGAGGATGCGGTCGACGCCGCAAAAGCACTAGAGTTAGGCCTTTGATGATCGGACGCATCGATGCATTCTATGACCATAGGCCGTAACAAGATGTCAATTCTCTAATTTCGAGCGCTCTGATGGACTTGGTTTCGTAAGGCAATGGGGTGAATGACTTTGATGCGATCCTTCGCTTGATCCAAGTCTTACCATCTCATTAGCAAGGCCGGGCTTCTACTAGTGCTCTTAGTTACATCGATTTTCTAGAGCTCCCAAGAGTCGGAAGTATCCTCGATTTTCATGCCTTAATTGCTCACGTGATCTAGATTATCAAGGACCACCTCTAGTGATTATCCTCCTCGAGGATTTTCATTCCTTCATTCGCCGCCTTTCGCGAGTAACATTATGTTAGGCGTGATGATTCTTCTTCTCACCGCTATCGTTGTGCCACCTTCTAATATTCCAACTCCAAGCTTTGATGGACCAATGATAATAGATTGTACTCCTGTAGCTTTAGAAATTGTTGAGCCAGTTGATTCCCCTTTATTAATAAACTCAGACATTGATCAAGGACCTGATGATTCGTATACTAACCCTCTATTAGATCCGTGGTTTGATGATATGCTCATTGCTGAAGGAATTCCTCTTCCCTCTCCGGATCTGATGATACCGGGAAATGATGCAGATCTACAAGAGCCTTCGTTTGTTTTTGCTAATTCAACATCTTTTCAGACTGGCCCCAATAATCCTGTTTCTGAAGTAGTTCCTGGCTCTTACCCAATTCACTCAGTTCCTCCTGAAACTATTCCTGTTATTACTTCGAGTCTCGCTAGTTTCGCATTTATATTCATAGTTGTTTTCGTGAGATTCATATATTTCGAAGTCTCCTCCTTCGTATGAGGGACTAGTTCTTCTGCACCAATGTGTCTTTCTCGATCTTATCGGTATGAACCTGAATATATTGAATCTATTGGAAGGTGTAAGCTGGAATATGTCCCGGTTAGTGAAATGTCTTTTGTTACTGACCCATATATTCTTCATCCTGAGTTCAAAGTAATATCGCATGACAACAACCCCAATGCTCCTAAATCACTAGTGCCAGACTACAATGAAGAAGAGATTGAGCCTTTGCAGTTTGCAGCACCGAGTCATGGCAACCCTCGTTGGGAAGATGAGATTGAGAGAATCTTTGTAGAAGAAGAAGCAGCGGCCAGTGAAGCTGCAACAGAGATGAACATTCCCAGAAGTGATGAGCCTGGTTCAAGCAGTAGTCATTAGTAGTAGATCTTAAATATAGTACGGTAGCATATGTGGCGATATATAGTAGTGATGCATAAGTAGTTGTAGTAGTCTGTCGTTGTATATGTATGTGGATAGTTTGTAGGGATGTTGTGTAGATAAAGCATCGCCATAGCCCAGACCCACTAAACGCAATTTTCCTCTTTTGTTAAAAAGTCCTCAAAGAGGCAGTTTTCTCAGATTATATAAAATGAAAAATTTTAGTATATGAGCCTTGCAACTCTTGTATTCTTGATCGGCAACCTATTAACAAACTGATTTGTTTAAATTTCGCATAACATTATGATCTGTTATGTAATAAGAATTGTTTCCTTTAATTTATCATTAAATGTTCAAATCCTTTCAGTATGCCGAGAAGACGTCAAAACCCAATACCTGAAGAAGATACTCAAGAGAGTCATCCTACACCTCAGAACTCACCTAATCAAACACCTCCTCACCTTGATCGCAAGATTTGCCGAACTTTTTCTCCGATAAAATCCACCGACTTTTACTAGATCAGGTGATCCATCTGAGGCTGAAGAGTGGGTTAGGGCTATGGATTGTGTCTTCCGAATCCTGGAATGCACCGATCGAGAATGTATGTTGTGTATCTCCTTCCGCTAAAAGGATCCATGGATTATTAGTGGGAGTCTCGTTAGAAGACCTTCACGCCGTATCGCTTAGACGTTTTCACGTGGGAACGCTTCAAAGAAGAGCTGGCCAAGTATATTCCTCGCAGCCTATCGCAGATAAAAAGAGATCGAGTTCGCTAATCTCAAGCAAGGAAAGAAGACCGTAGTCGAGTACGACGTGGAGTTCTCGCAAGTTGGCTCGGTATGCACCTTACAAGGTCGACAATCACGAGAAGATGGCGTAATTATTCTGCTCGATTACACCAAGGAATGAGAATAGTATTGGCAAGCCAACCTCCGATGTCTTATGCGAGACTCTAAATCGAGCGCTGATATGGAAATGGAGATGCGCCCGAGAAGAGTACGCCCGAGTCGACGCCGATACCCCTCGTAACCCTAATCCAACAAGGTTAATGATGTCTCGATCAAAGATTGGGAACAAGAGAAGATGGGAGAGTAGAAATTTCCAACACGAGGCAAGGGCGTAAATCGGACAATCCTCCCAATGTCAACCTCACCATCGCTCCAAGGTCAATCTCGGTTTTCCCGAATCAAGCTAGATCGTATGTCGAAGTGCAATCGAGTTCACTCGAGTATGTAAGTGGGAAGTAACAGTTGTTATAATCTGTGGTCAAGTGGGCCACTATGCTAACAATCGTCCAAACAGAGATAAGGCGCAGAAGTGGTTCCCACCAAATCCTCCCTCAAGACTCAATCTATGAAAGCTATGTTAGCTTATCCTCGCTGCTGCTACTAATGGTTCCTCGCCCAAAGAAATTCAAATCCCAATAGCTCCACAAAGAATCATCTCGTATTCGCTTAGTACCGCCAAGACAACCAGCCCACCTCAAACCCAAAGATCAAAGAGCCTTTGCTCGAATAGAAATCAACCGATAAGAAAGGTGACACTGATGTGTATGGAATTTTGAGAGATATACCGTCATAATTTTTTCGATATTGGAGTCAGATTCCTTTATTTCTTCAAAGATGCGAGAAACTCGAGCTCCAAAGAAACGATCGAGTCCCGATATAAGAGTTCTTACGCCATTAGGCGTAAGCGATAGAATCACGCATGAATGCCCTAACTTAGAATTTGAGTTAGGTCCTCTCAAGTCGAGATCGTAATCTCGCCTTTTGCCAATGTGGGATGTGGATATAATTGGGAATGGATTAGTTAACCCAAAATTTTGCAATGATTCACTGTGAAAGTCGAGATTTATTTCCAACCACCGCACAAAGAACCAACCTGCTTTTTACGGATAGACGAAAGGCATAAGAGAGTGCCTATTATTTCACCTTAAGAGCGTAAAAGTTGCTAAGACAAGAAGAAGACGCTTATATATAGTGCATTTGGTCGAAATAGACGAAGTCGAAAGAAAGATAGAAGATGTCCCGCTGTGAGGGAATTCTGTGATGTTTTTCCCGAATCCTTACCGGATTACCACCGATAGACAATTAAAGTTCCCCATCGATTTAGAACCCGGTCAGCCCCATTTTCGAAAGCACCATACCGAATGGCGCCAATAGAGCTTTTAAGAGTTAAAATTCAATTGCAAGAACTATTGGAATTAGGATTTATCCGACCGAGCGTATCTCCGTGGGGAGCACCAGTATTGTTCGTCAAGAAGAAAGATGGCACTTTGAGAATGTGCATCGACTATAGGGAATTTAACAAGTTGACCCTGAAGAATAAGTACCTTTGCCGAGGATTGATGATCTGTTCGATCAATTGAAAGGAGCAGGCGTTTTCTCAAAGATCGAATGAGATCCGGATATCACCAGTTAAAAATCAAGCAAGAAGATATACCGAAGACTGCTTTTAGAACCCGATACGGTCATTATGAGTTTACTGTAATGCCCTTTGGTCTGACCAACGCCCCAGCTGTGTTCATGGATCTGATGAACCGCGTTTTCCATAAGTATCTTGACAAATTTGTTTTGGTCTTTATTGACGACATTCTGGTGTATTCAAAGATCAACAAGGAATATGAAGCTCATTTGCGAACCTGCTCGATACATTGAGAACCGAAAAGTTGTATGCCAAGTTCAAGAATGCAAGTTTCGCTTCGGAAGTGAATTTCTGGTCACATCATCTCAGCAAAAGGAATCAAAGTAGACCCCGCAAAGTGCAAGTCAGACGCGATTGAAATCGCCGACAACACCGAATGAGATTCGTAGTTTTCGCCTAGCGTGTTATTACCAAGATTTATCGATGGATTCTCAAGATTGCTGCACCAATGACGCAATTGTTTCAATAGGAGTAAAATTCCAATGGACATTGGAACGCGAGAAGAGCTTTCAAGAATTGAAGAATAGTCGTCTCATTCCCAAAGATTAATAGTACCGAACCCGATAAAGATTTTACTGCATACGTATGCCTCAAGAAACGGGCTAGATGTGTACTCATGTAGGAAAGGAAGGTAATTGCTATGCTTCAAGACAGCTAAGACCACATGAGCTCAAGTTCCCAACCCATGATCTAGAGTTAGCAGCTGTGGTCCATGCTTTGAAGATCTGGAGACATTATTTATATGGATCGAAATGTGAGATCTTCACGGACCACAAGAGTCTGAAATATTTCTTCGAGCAAAAGTATCTCAATATGCGTCAAAGAAGATGGTTGGAGTTAGTCAAAGATTACGATTGTGAAATCAAGTATCACCCAGGAAAAGCGAACGTAGTCGCCGATGCGTTAAGCAGGAAAAGTCAAATTCAACTAGCATCTGTTCTTACCCAGAACACCGAGCTAGTCAAGGAATTCGAGAAGATGAGATTGGAAGTGGTGTTACCACCTAAAACCACTCAAGCTATCATTGCAGCCCTGGTTCTCGAACCTGACCTAAGAAATCGAATTGTTCAAGTTCAACGCCAAGATGAACAATTAGAGAAGCTAAGAATGAAGGTGAGAATCGAAGGATCAACAGAGTACCATGAAGCAAGGGATAATGCCCTTATGTTTGGGAACAGGATATGTGTACCCAACGACAAGAAGTTGAAGGAAGAAATTCTGAAGGAAGCGCACAATACGCCTTATACTGCCCACCCAGGAAGCACAAAAATGTATCGAGATCTGAAGTAAAAGTTCGTGGGTAGGTATGAAGCAAGAGATAGCTCGCTTGTCGAAAAGTGTTTAGCGGTCGCCAAGTCAAAGCACTACACCAGAGGCCATATGGAAAGCTTCAACCTCTCGATATTCCCGAATGGAAATGGGATCATGTAGCTATGGATTTTATCAACGGATTACCCAAGTCCAAGCGTGGGAATACTATTTGGGTGATTATCGACCGTTAACAAAAGCGCCCATTTTATTTCGATCCCCGCGACGCACGGAGTCGATAAGCTAGCCCAAATTTACGCACGAAATCGCATAACCGCACGGAGTCCCTGTTTCTATCACCTCAGATAGAGATTTCAAATTCACCTCATGATTTGGATAAGCTTCCAAAAGGATATGGACACCCACCGAATTTCAAGATGCCTTTCATCCACGTACGGATGGATGATGGAAAGAACTATTCGACGTTAGAAGATATGATCGTAACCATCGCCTTAGATCGAGGAGAACAATGGGAACAAGCATTACTTTTGATCGAGTTCGCTATAACAATAGTTACCAAGCGACCATCAACATGGCACCCTATGAAGCGTCAGACGGCAAGAAATGTCGATCCCCGCTATATTGAGACGAAGTTGAGAGAAAAGAATTTCGCACGTAGGCTTGAAGAGATTATCAATATCATATGCCAAATCAAGAAGAGAATTCAAGAAGCCCAAAATGCATGTAAGTCCAATGCCAATGCGCCGATTTAACCGAAAGTTAAACTTCAAGATTGGAGATAATGTATTTCTAAACGTTTCACCTACGAAAGGAGTGCACATATTTGGAATCAAGGGAAAGCTCAAACCGAGATTTATCGGACCATACGAAGTCCTAGAGAAGATTGGACCTCATATGCATGTGTTGGCGCTACCACCCAATTTTGGTAACGCTCATAACGTGTTTCACGATCGCAGCTATGAAGTATATCTATGACCCAAATCACGTTATCAATCAAGAAGACGTAATTCCTGAGTCTGATCTAAGCTACGAAGAGAGGCCAGAACGCATTCTAGATCGAAAGAATCAACAACTAAGGAATAAGTCGATTCCTTTAGTTAAGGTTCTATGGAGATATCATGGCCCGTAAGGTTCGACTGGGAATTGGAAGAGAAGATGAAAGAGAAGAACCCCGAGCTTTTATCGAGGTACTAAATTTCGAGGACTAAATTTCTTTAAGAGAATGTAATACCCTGTATTCTTATAGCTCGCTTAAGTTAAGCACGTAATTAATTACAAATTAATTACATGAGTGACTAGGATAATGCATCCTCGCATTAAGTTTTATAAGATTTCGATAAGATTTTCTAATTTTAACTCAAAGATTTAAATTAGAATATTTCACGATTGAGTTAACAATAAATCTTTATTTATTGTTTTATTCCATATTTATTCTGGAAAAGAATGATTTATGAGATTTCAACTCGTTAGAAATTTCTATATTTCTATTTGATTTATTATTTTCAAGAAAGATAAATATTATATTCCTATTTTATCGAGCCTTATTTTCGAGAATACGATATGTTCGCTTCAAGACTTAGTGTCTTTAATAATTTGGGCCTAGTATAAAAAAAATATCAAGGAACCCAATTGTTTTTTTTAACGCTTATTAAAGCTAATGGAATTACCTAGAATCATGTAGCTTATTATGGAAGCCTTAGATTATTCTAGAAATTGATAACTTACCTAAGAAGCCTCTGAATTCTCTAGAAACCAAGAAGCTTCCCAAAGAAGTCTTAAATGGTAACCATGATATATATATGCCTATAGCTTCCTAAAGACTTCATTTCTTCATTTCATCCACCCAATTTTCCTCTCAAACTTTCAAACACACACCACACACACACACACGAAATTTCTTCTTCCAAAACTCAAGATCCGACATCAAACCTTCTTCAAAGTTGTAGATCAACGTCATACGAAGGTATATCTCCATTCCTTTACAAGTATTGAAGTAGAATCAAGATAAAAATTTCCCCCTTAAGCCTTGCAAGTTTCGGCCATGATGGCCCCTTTTTATACAAGATGTATTCTTTGATTTTTAGTTGATATATACATAGATCTACCTATTATGAATGGTATTGTGTTGAGAAAACAAAGAAAAATCCTCTTTTCCAACCCTATATGTTTCGGCCCTCATGAGAAAAAAATTTGGGAAAAGCTTTGATCTCGATATATGTTTCAATTGATGTCAATCTAGTATATATGCTTAAATTGTGGTTTAATTTGTTCATTTTATGAAAATCTCAAACTTTAGTTTAGAACCCTAAATTCTATCTTTGAGATTTTGTTGTGGGTTTTGTAAATTGAACTTGTATTTATGCAATTAGGGGTGTTTGAGCATGATTAGAGTCGAGTTTGAAAACAAAAATCGAACCCTTCGATTTTTCCTATGAGGACCGAAAAGGTGGCTTTGATTTCAAGATGATTCGGCTTTGATTTGTTTAAATTAAGTTAGTATATATGTTGTTGTGTATATATGATTAAGTTTGGCAAAAGAAATCGGAGTTAAATCCTACCCGCTGAAAAGCCCCAATTTAGTATGTTTATGGAAAATCGAGAACTTATTATTTTGATTTTATTTGATTAGTTTGATTGCAAAAGAATAATATAGTATATAAAATTAGCCTAGTTTGAATTATTGAGAATTTTCTATGCTATTTTGTAAAAGTTCGATTTCGTTAGTTTACGATTTTCAAAGGACTTTATGTCAATGATTTGAAAGATGAATGTTCTTGTGAAATAATTTCATAATGATTCAAGTAGTTTAGTTTGGGTGAATTGATTAGAAAGATTTAGCTTAATCATAGAGTATCGAGAGTTTAATAAAATCTCAAGAGTTAGAAACTCTTAGTTCCTCTTTCCCGTATTTACTCCTCTTATCTCTTTTAAGGAGCAAGTGGTAAGCGAAGTTAAAGATCAAGAAAGGAAAAGCGAAAATGTCGAGTAAGCCAATTATCCAGTGGGCTTTCTAAACTAATAATATATATATATATATATATATATATATATATATATATATATGTGCACAAGTTTATGATAACGAGCATTTGATTTTTATAAAGTTGATCGACTTGCCTGTTTTTGAGCATGATGCATGATGTAGTTGCTCATCTATGAGAGATTGACGATATCGGCCCCATGCTAGACGAGCCGCTAGTAAGGGTTTGTGTACACAGAGTGATCGTGAGCTACAATCGTCGATCACGGTGTTTGAGAAGGAGGCATACTTCTCAACACAAGAGTGCGAGATATGGTGTTTATTTAAGATTTGTCTCACAGACATGTTATGATGAGAATGTTTAGCATATGCATTGATCATGAAGTGTTATTTCTTAAAGCATGATTCATAGGTTATTTCTTAAAATCCCTATGAATCTAAGAAAGTGGCAAGTCGATTATATAGCTCTAAGAGCATGTTTTAAATTATTTTCGGCAATGCCCACTGAGTGCATCAAGTACTCACGCCCCGCATGTATTTCTAAATATGCAGGTTGTGTAAGAGATGATGACGGAGAAGAATGCCGAGCTAAGACGCTTTGAGTTATGTTATAAGTTTGCCCCGGTTTATGTCTTCATACATAAACTCAGCCATTCTTTGTCGCCAATCAAGCTTACCGCTTGTAAATTGTTGTGTGTCCGTAATATTATGGGTTAGACATATGATTTAAACTTTGAACTCATGTCAAGGATTATGGTATCGCTTGTTAAATGCTTAATTATTAATGTTCATCCTTGATCGCCTTATCAATCACAAAAGTTAATGACTCGCCTTTCTTTGAAAATATAATCATTAAAAATATCGAGTCTCTCAAAATAGTTAGTCGCTTTCACTGGTTCCACCAATCGCACTCCGGTTAGCGTGAGTACAGAGTTAGATAGGCCGGGCGTGACAAAGAACGGCCTCGACTTTCGCCGGCGTTGCCCATGGAGATCGTTATCTCGTCATCATGCAGCTCCCTTGTCCGTAGGAACCCCGCAGCGTGTAACAAACATGATCACCGCACCGTGTCTACTAACCATGAATGAGTAGAACAAGTCGCTAAACATGTTTCGCATTAAAGCAAATGGCGACTGAGCCTCGACATAGGGCACTGGCCTTCCAATGCCCGCCTTGCCGCATTGAAGCACTTGCCTCTCCTTCGCTTTTTAAGCCTCCGGTGGCAGGCATGTTCTTGCTCCCATTACTCCCACTATTTCCCTTGCCTCTACCACCTTTGGTGCCCCTTTTTCTTTTTCCATTTTGCAACGGAAAATTTGGGCCCCTAGATGTGCTAGCAAGAGCATGTGCTCCTTTACCCATAACTCCTTCCGCGGCCACGAGATCATTAAGCAACTGACTAAGTGTATACTCGATCTTGCTCATGATCGCATTCACGCGAAAATTCTCGAAAGACTTGGGCAGTGTATTGAGGATGATATCGACCTTGGCTTCGCCGTCAATACCTCCTCCCAACTGATCAAGACTATCCATGAGATGAGTCATGTGGGAGACATATTCATGGACCGAACTTCCTTCTTCCATCTTACACGCCAAGATTTCTCTCATTGTGTGGAAGCGGACTGTCCGATCCGATTGCCCAAACTTACTCTCGAGACTTGACCATATTTCGTCGCGGCTCACCATCGATCGATGTTGCACTACAAGCCTTGGACATAGTAGTCATCATATAGCATTTTGCCATATTGTTCGACTTATGCCAAAGTCCGCCGACTCTCGTTGCTCATTAGTCGACGCCAAGTGGCATCGTGTTTAGGAGTAGTGAGAACAAACATGTGTTCTTCAAACGATAAGAACATATTCTATGTTTCGCTTCCACTCGATAAAATTCGGACCGGATAAGGGATTTTGTGCTAGCATATTGATAATCGGTAAAGAGACATATCCGAAAAGATAATGTAAACACATAAGCATACGATCGCACATATTTCGTAACAATAATATTGTAACCTTTGATAAAACAATATTAATTGAAACCTCCAATCGCCCAAGGAATCCCACATGCAAGCCAGCGTGTGGATCGCCATACATGAACCCCCGACTGCACTAAAATATACCTTTTAGTCCTTTAATTTCAATCCATGTCAACTTATCCTTACGACAAATGAATTAATGAGTGGACCTTACTAGTCCACATCACTATCACAAGAAGGGACTTCGAGAAGTTGTACTCGAGGTGATGTCTAAGCAATGACCACAATTTTAATAAATAAAATGAATTTTAGAATTGGCATACTCACTAGACCATACCGCCTAATCCAAATTCCTTTCATATCTCATCTTAAAACTATCTCTAGAGAACTTATGAAAATCGCACATGCAAAGCCATGCGTGTGGACGCTAAACATGAAACCCCACTCTCAATAGATTTAAAAACTTTATTTAGAAATCTCATCTAACAAACTTATGATAAATAGTGCAAGCAAGCCACTGTGGATCGCCACTCACGCTCGCCTCACTTTGTTTAGAGATCAAAAGTGGAGGTCTTGATATTTTATTTTAAAATTAATTTGTCGGGTTGCTTGCTTAGTCTTTTTGTTCAAAAGGTTTGTCCATGCGGATCACGAATCCTAGCAATCTTTTCTATAGAACTCAACATGTAAAACATGCTCGCAGTAATTCTAAAATATACTTGAAAATGCGATAAACCTAGCATGCTTACTATGCGCGATCCAATCGTGAAAACATATAATATGTTTGTTCACGTAATTTAAACATACATAGCATGCTTCGCATAATTTAAACATCCACGACATGCAATGAACGATTAAAATAAAATAAAACGCTCATTGTGGCTCACCTGTGGAACCCGCACTTTTCCCGCCTAATCTATTACATAGAATCAAAGCATGATCTTCATATACTTTGAAAATGGGCCTCACGCACGGCACGGACCGGATTCATCAAACTGGATTTGGGCCGTAAAATCGGGTTCTGGCCGAAAAACGGGTCTGGGCTGTGTTTGGGCGAAATGGGCCGCCGCTAGGGCAAAGCCCATGCGCGCTGCCAAAGACACACCGCCGCCCTATTCTCGCGTGCCGCCTCGCGTGCTCCTCGCTGGCTGCCTCATGGTCGCGAAAGCGATCGCGACCCGCCGAGCACGCGCGCGCGGCCATGCTTGCGTTCGCTATCACGGCGGCGCTTATGCCACGCCTTGCAGCCGACTCGCGACCGAGAGCCCGCCGCTGGCCGGGATCTCACACGACAAACGCGCGCACTTTGCGGACGTGAAGGCACCCGCTAACCGCGACGAAGCGCTGTGAGCGCGCACGCTGCCGCCGAAGCGGTGTTTAGTATCCGCAAGCAGCGCGCGCCCCGCACCGCCGCTCGCCGAAGCCGCGGCGCCTGCCGCCGCCTTTTGCCGATGCCGACTGCTGAAGAGCCGAGAAACGCACGCCTGGCCGAGGGTCGTGTTGCGAAGTGCCGAGCACGCCACGCGTGCCGCCGCCCGCACGCCCGCGCTTACGCGTCCGGTTTCTCCGATGTACCCCGTCGCCTCGTTCTTCGTGCTTTCCTTCGTTCTTCTTTACATATAAGATTTACAGGAAAAATCTAATCTAACCACGGATTTTCTCGTGGTGAAAACAAAATCGACAAAAAATAAAACAAGCCACCATGAACCACGGATCCAACAATTAAAAATAGCGACGTAATAATCAAACGTGAATTAATCCAACAGAGCCAAGATACTGATCCCATGATCTGATACCAATTGAAGGGAAAACTAGGTTTAGCCCTCTCCCGAGGATCTATCTTGGATGTTTAATTCACCATACATTGATTATATACCTAGCATGCACATATATAATTAATTGCAACACGTAGGGTTTTCTCGTGTTTACTTTGAACTGCCGAGGTGGATCGGGATGAACGGATCGAGACTCATGCTTTGATCTTCCGGATCAGATCCCTGCTACCCAATCTCCAACGCAAGTGAGGACGATCTATGGAGAATGCTATAAAAACACCCTAACTATTCAGGCAATTTTCAAAATCTCTCACCAAGGAACTATGGTGATTCTCTAAAATATGGATAGATAATTGAGGATTAACCTTGATCTTATCTCTTACCTTATATTTATAATGCATTACCATAATCCCATAAGGAAAGGATCCATGCATATCCCATAAATATAATAATATCCTTATAGGATAAAGAGAATCAAATCCTTGCTTTAGAGGTGGGGGCCGATTTCCATGTAGCTACGGGCCTGGACGGGCCACCTGTGGATCAAATGCAAGGAATAAAGATGAGCCTCAAATAAATTAATTATCTTATGTTCAAATTGTAACATAAATTAATTTATAAACATTCATTCATGCCACTAGAGAATAAATGCCGACTTACCGCTTTATTACCAAGGTGAGTCGGGCTTGCACTTAGACATTACGAATCCCCCGTATTTAAGATATCGCACGTCCATTAATTATTTAGAGCATTCGATCGCTTAAAATAATTAATATCTTTAATTCCTAAGTAGTACCACTCAACCTTATTATTGTACTTGAGTTAACTCAACCCTGCGGGGTTTAGTACAATAAACCTTTTGAGCTCCTTAAGGGGACGTCATCATACTAAATGGATTGTCATGCCCCCAATTTCCCGAGGGAAGGCACGGATGCCGGGTGTGATTAGGGGTGGGGTTAAGAAGCGGGAAGAAGGGGATACATATAACATACACGATAAGAAGATGTGACCATGAAATCGAGCAAAGATCTCCTCTATAACTAGACATATCCTGAAGGGAGGGGTGCACAAACAATCCACCAACCGTAATAATATCGATATCATAACCTCGTAAAACATGATCTTGGTTTATTATAAGTAATGCAAGAAAGCAAAATAGCATTACATCCCGTCATCTAGACCGTCAACCACGTAGCATGCTCATATCGAGACTCACGCAGAATAACATAATAAATCATGTTCCCAATCGAGAAAGCAAATAAGGGACAAGAATACATCAATATCAAAGCACGATATAACACAACATCGCTGAAGCATAGCATGAAGAACCCAGCAGCCCACCCTCCCCGCCGTCATTCAAATTCTCCTCCATCCGTGAAAAGATTTTGAAAAAGAGTGGGGTGAGTACTAGCGACTCACCGGGTTTTATCATAAATCAAAAGAATCATGAGGCCGTGTTTAGAGCACTTACCTTAAAAGGTTTTAAAACGTAAACCACTTCTAAGTAAGCAAAATAGATTTTTCATTTTCAATACCCGATCCGTTATTTCGTTACTCTCATCATAGAACCATGAACCACGGCTCGGAACGATCCCGCCAGCCCATCACATGACATTCATTCGGTCCGAACATATCCAATGGCCCACGCCCGAACGTATCCAAATGGTTAACTGGTGTGGACTCTGTGGGTCAAACCCCGTCGTAACCATAACCACCTCATTACCATTTCCGTGTGGACTTCCGGGTCTATCCCCTTCGTAACCATAACCACGTGTTCTGGGGTCTATCCTCACGATCAATACTCAAGATGGCGATCAACCCACCAATAGAGATCCGCACAACCATGATAGAACCATATCTTCGATCGAGAACAAGAATAATTTCACAAAAACATTTTACGTCCGACATGTTTTATTTTGAAATATCGAGTAAATAACTCAAAATAAGCATATATAACCCAACCTCGAATGCATTTAAAACGCCAACCGAGAGATATCTACAGATCTCGATGACTTCACCGATCGTGACCGGTAGGTACCGGTAACAAGACGGAACAACTTTTGGGGTCACTTCCCACAAAGCAAAGCAACATCGTGATCCAAACGACGATTGTAGCAAAATTAGGTTTTCACTTTCTCGAACCCACATTCGCACTCTCCGGTTTTCAAATCAACTCGATGCGTAAGGAAATATATTCGTGGCATCAAGACCTATAATAGGGTACTTTCAAATATGCATGCATGCAAGTCGACTCAAATCTTAGCAAACAAGAAGCTTCAAAAATCGATGCTATCCTCGATCTAGGATAAACCATCCAAAATCAATGCATGAAAATGGAAACATAAGCAATATGCATAACTACTAACATGGAATGACAAACGACGTTGAAAATGGATAACCCGGCATGTACTTCCTTTAGAAAACTCAAGCAACGGAAAACATCCCACATGCGTAAACGCGAAAAATGTAAAACGGAATCGGTACTTTAGTAGAATGCATAGCTCAAACTCAAAACCTAAAGGTCCCAGAGCAAAAGGTGGCTCTGGCCACCAAATCGCGGCCAAAGCTCACGGCTGGCGGCCTTAACTGGCGGCGGCGGTTTATTAAATCGTCGGCGCCCCGCCTTTTTCCACCTCGTCCCTTTAGAATCCCGAGTTCTATGCTATACGATCTACTAAAAGGTGGAATCAAACAAGAAAAGGACAAAACAGAAAAACGAAGTTGCCCGGGGTGGTTGATCGGCGGCGGGTTCGGCTCAGCCAAGAATGGCGCGCGCGCCGAGCCTCCCGGCCGATCCCCACTCCTCCCGGCAGCAGCAGACTGAGCTGCTCGGCTCTTCAAGTAAACACAGAGAGACGAAGGAAATGAACGTTGAAAATGAAGGCCCTAGCCTCCTATTTATAGGAAAGAGGGTAGGCAGCAAATGTCATGCAAGTTGCCCTTTTCTAAAACGCAAAACCGACGCAACTTTTGCAAACGGACTCCAAATTTAGCAAACTTGGTACCCATGGACACGAAATAAAATACCGGACACAATGACTATAAACAGATATGCTTTAAAAGATCCATGAAAAGTCCTTTTGATAACTTCCCTGAGTGCCAAATCTTCATGGGTGGTCGAAAACTCGCATACTTAGTGTCTATGAATTCGCCATAAGACACTCTTCACAACGCTCGAGGTTTTGTGACGGTCGCATCACCGAAACAAAAGTCAACCTTTGACCTTTCTCAAAAACATGCCATACAAAATGAAGCTTAAAAGACGGGTATTACATCCTCCTCCTTAGAAAAATTTCGTCTCGAAATTTCAAACACGTGGAGAAAACAACTGTGGCACCGAGCCCTCGAACTTGTCTTCCAACTCCCACGTAGCTTCCTCCTCTCCGTGGTGATTCCACAACACCTTCACCAACTAATCGCTTGTTCCTCAATTCCTCGACTTCGCTCCAAGATAGCCACCGGCCTTCCTCGTAACTCGCATCCCGAGCAAGAACCCCTGGTCATGCTTGATCACGTGTTTTGGGCCCAACACGCACTTTCTCGCCTAAGAAACGTGAAACATGTCACGAACATCTCCGATGCTAGGCGGCAAAGCTAACCTATAGCAACGGGCCTATTCTCTCAAGAACTTCGAAGGTCCAACGAACCTCGGTCAGAATCTCACCGCTTCCCAAACGAACGACTCTTTCGCTGGGGAAACCTTAAGGAAAACGCGATCTCCGATCATGAATCAAGATCCGACGACGCTTGTCCGCATAGGACTTCGCCTCGCCCCAGCCTCGATCCTTCGCTGATCTCGATCGATGACCTCGACCGCTCTGCTGAACCATCTCTCGGTCCTAACATCTTCCTCTCGCCCACTTCGCCCCAATAAAGTGGCGATCGACACTTCCTTCCGCATAAAGCTTCATAGGGAGCCATTCCTATGGTGGCTCGACAACTCGCTGTTATAGGCAAACTCCACCAAAGGTAGTATCTCTTCCCAATTTCCTCCTCTATCGCCACGATCGCCGCAAAGATGTCTTCCAAAACCCGAATCGCCCTTTCCGATCGACCGTCCGCTTGAGGATGGAATGTCAGATCGAGATTCGCCTTGGTCCCCATGGCTTCCGCAGACTCCTCCAAAACTCGACGTGAACCTCGGGTCACGATCCGACGAATCGACACGGGACACCATGTAATCTGCACGATTTCTTTCGACGAAGTCGAGCAAGCTTATCTAACCCGCACGTCATCCGAATCGGTAAGAAATGAGTCGACTTCGCTACCTATCGACGACAACCCATGTAGCGATGTTTCCTCTCACGACCTTGGAAAACTCACCACAAAATCCATACCGATATGATCCCATTTCCATTCTCGGGATTGTTAGCGGTTGCAACGATCCCGACGGACGTTGGTGTACGCTTTCACTTGTCGACAAGCCAAACAACGCTCCACAAACGCGGTTACATCCTTTTTCATCCCTTCCCACCAAAAGTTCCTCTTAAGGTCTCTGACATTTTGGTGCTTCCTCGGACGAGTCAGAGATGCGGCCTCATGAGCTTCACTCATGATTTTATCTCTCAATTCCCTATTGAGTGGCACACATAACCTTCCTCGGAATAGTAGCGTTGTCCTTCGCTCGGAAACCCTTGCTATCTTCTAGCCTTGCTTTCAAACGCATCTTTCCAGAATTGCCTCCTCGTCACAAGACTCACGATGGCTTCTCTCAGTCCTGCTCAACCACAAAGTCGCGATGAATCCTTGCACCGATTCCTGCGGGTGAATCACTTTCAGCCGAGCTCTCGAAATCTCGAATAAGCTCTTTTCTCTCGAAGAAGATATCCCAACTCGCCTCGACTCATGACTAAGGGCATCCGCTACTTACATTAGCTTTCCCGGTGATAATCGATAGAGCAATCATAATCCTTCACCAACTCTAGCCATCTCCTTCGCCTCATGTTCACTCTTTTGTTCAAAGAAGACTTGAGGTTTTGTGATCCGTGAAGATTTCACACTTAACTCCATAGAGATAGTGCCTTCAAATCTTCAACGCATGAACGATCGCCGCTAACTCCAGATCGTGAGTTGTAGCTCAACTCGGCGGTTTCAATCGATGAGACGCAGAAGCTATAACCTTCCTGCTCGCATGAGAACGCAACCCAAACCAAGCTTGATGCATCGTGTAGACCACAAACCCATCGCTCCTTCCGCACGGCTAACACCGGAGCCGTTGTTAGCTTCTTCTTTAACTCGAAACTTGCTTCACAAGCTTCTGACCATGAAAACTTGATTCCTTTCCGAGTGTTGCGCCATCGGCCTTGCCAACTTCGAAACCCTTCGATGAAATGTCTATAATATCCGCCAAGCCTAGAAAGCTTCAACCTCATTGGCATTAGTCGGAACCTTCCGCTACTTATCGCTCAACCTTCATCTGGTCGACTTTGATTCCTTCGCATACACGATGTGTCCAAGGAACATCACTTTCTTAGCCAAAACTCGACTTGCTATACTGCATACAACCTCTCCGTCGTAACGCTTCCGTAATCGGCACGGAGGTGTTCTCTATGCAACTCGCATTCTTCGAATAGACGAGAATATCATCGATAAAAACTAAGACGAAACTATCCAGACATCGATGGAAAACTCGATTCATCGATCCATGAAGATCGCGGCATTGGTCAAACCAAACGGCATCACGATGAACTCAGAGTGCCCATACCTTGTTCTCGAACGTGGTCTTCGCAACGCCCTCCTTCCCGATCTTCAATGATGGTAGCCCCGACCTCAAATCGATCTTAGAGAAGACACTCGCCTCCCTCGAGCTGGTCAAAAGATCGCCGATCCTCGAAGAGGATATCCGTTTCGATCGTCACCTTATTCACTCTCGTAGTCAATGCACATCCGCATCGACCCATCCTTCTTCTCGACGAATGTAATCGGGGCGCCCCACGGCGACACGCTAGGTCGGATAAAACCTAGATCCAACAGCTCCCGTGAATCGCGCTTTCAGTTCTTGCAATTCTTTAGGTGCCATTCTATATGGTGCCTTTGATACTGGTGCTGCTCCTGGTTCCAAATCAATAGTGAATTCCACTTGTCTATCAGGCGGTAAACCCGCAAGTCCTCTGAAACACGTCCCGATATTCACACACCATCGCTCCTCAGAATCTGTTATACTGTTTATCGCGCCTCGCCAAACTTACCAAGAAAGTTTGATGCCTTCCTTCCCGATCATCCTCACCGCCTTCGGTCCGAGATCATCGCACGCAAACACCCATCCTTATGCCGTGGAAAAACTTCCACTCCTTCTCGGCTGTTCGAAAAGCAACTTCTCTCGAGACAACGATAGTTGCCATGTGCTTTTCCAACCAATCCATGCTAAAGATGACATCGAAATCTTCCATTCCGACGACATGCAAATTGAAAAGACCTTCCGCTCACTGATTTCTACCTCCCGGTCCAGCATATCTCTTTTGCCCTTAGCACTTCCGAAGGGATGCTAATTTGTGGTACTGTGATTTCTTGGGTACCAAACCCAACCTCTCACACGCGATTCTCGAAATGAAAGAATGTGAGGCTCTCGTATCAAACAAAGCGAAAACGGTATACCACTCATATGAATTATACCGCAAGATTTCGGGAGCTTGAGTCGCTGTCGCCGATTCAAGGCATACACCCTGCTTGCTGCGGTGGCCTTTCGTTCATCGGCCTAGGGTGACCTCCTCGCCCGTTGTTTGTCCTCCATGAGCATGATTCTCGCTCATGAGTCGGACGCCGCCATCTTGCGGCCGCACCGCCGCCCTCCTAACGGACAATCTCGAGCGTAATGTCTGTGATTTCACAACGATAGCACTCGGTGCTACCTGCACACTCGCCGAAATGATTCCTTTCGCATTTCGGCACCAAGGTTTTTCCACACCGCCGCACGGGTTGGAAATTCCTTCCCAAGGTTGCCTTTCTCTCTTGAATGCCTTGATTCCTCGAATCATCGACCGCCTCGTTCCTGGAACACTGATTGCATTTCGATCTTCCCATTTCCTCTTACCTCTTCCTCCGCCGATGGCTGTCCGGGTGGCATTGTTCTTCCCTGGGCAACATCGACTCAATGTTTAATGCCCGGTTCAAGGATCGCGATACGCCGATCTCCCGATCGACGAGCGAAATTTCGATCTCGGTCGGAGTCCTCTCGAACTCGCCCGCCTGGCAGCCTCAAGGCCCACTGTGCACGTAGCATAACGTGATGCATTTATCGAATGAGCGATCGCATTCGGTGACCGCCCTTCTCCTCGACGAAGATTCCGTAACTCGCTTTTCTCTCGCCTCAGAAACCTGTGCACGCATTTTTTCCATGAGTTCTTCCTCGAAATCTTCCCACGATACCTTACCCACCGCCCCGGTGTTGAGTCCTTCTCACGGATTCCCACCGTAAATCAGCCTCACCTGTTAGCCAAAGATCGCGCATTCAGCCTTTTTCGCTTCTTCATACCGATGTATTCAAGATCCTTTCGTGGATCGATCCAGCTCTCGGGCCGATCGGTTCGCCGAGACCGCCGAACGTGGGGATTCTCGCCACGAAAACTCTCGATCGCATGCCGAACCAAAGGTGGTTCCGGGCTTCTTCCACGCTATTGTTCCTCCGTTCCTTGTTCTCGCATTCGCATCGACGCTTGAAACATTAGAAACGCCGCATAGATAACCGTATCATCGCATAACATATATCATCACCCATATCACATATCATCACATATACACATATCATGCACGATCACATATAATCATGCAATCCTCGTCAACATATCATCGTTATGTATTGCACATAACATTATCATCACACATCACATAGATCATATATCATCATCGACAGCTCATATCACATATAAGCATCAAACATAAACATCCCCGCCATAGACAGCTAAGTAGTATCGAATATTCAAAGGTCTATGAAGGATCACAAAATACAAGATCAAGGTATGTCACCAAAAAGGTCGATTTGAGCAAAAGAATCGACTGTCATCGCAAAAGACGTCGCTCGTCTATGCTTCTACAGCACTCATGATCACATCAGATACACCGACTACCTAGATCCCTCGCCCTCCATTTCCATCCACTACTCTCCGTCGTCCCAGCGGTTCCATTCTCGCCTCCTCATCCTCTCTTCCTTCCTATCGTGGCTTGAATTGGGCCGCCTTTAAAAGCGATCCCGCATGGAAGAAGCCTCGTGGGTATGATCCCATCCAAGTCCGCGCTCGATCACCGAGTGTCGTGAAAGTCGTGCTCGAGTCCCCTCGCTCGCGCCGCCCTTCCTCAACATGCCCGACCATCGTAGTCATCGACTATCCGATCACCGTCCTCCGAGTCCTCACCGCCCTCCTCATTCTCATCCGGGTCTTCCTCCTCCTGAGTCTCCTTCCTCGATGCCGCCCTAACACTGCTTGGTGGCATGAAGATTCCGATTCAGGCTTCTTTGCCGCCACTATCGACGGACAATCTCTCACCGGGAGGTTCCCGCCTCAAAATCGCTCCGGTCCTTCGGAAGGTAAGGATAGTCGACGGAGGTGTAGTGACCGTGTATCCCGATGCATCGATGATCGCTCGAGCGATGGTCGCCTCCCAAAGGCTCTTCGGGAACATCATCCCTATCATCAACTGATCGGTCCTCGAACATGCCTGCTATCACATCCTCCTCAGATGGTATACCTCGATGATCGGTCCACTGTCTCCATACTCGAGCAGCGAACTCAGTGAAATCCAAGGTGAGGTGCCTGGTGATAGGATCCCGTCTGAACATCACGTATCTTTGCTTTCTCGCCCATGGTTGCCAACCTGTCGGCAGCCTCTCTGTCAACCGATAGTAAGCCTCATACTCTGATACTTTCCCACTGTCTCGGATCTTTCTCCAAAATCCAACAAATCTCCCCAGAAATACTCCCAACGGCTCATGGACATTCCTGGTACATTCCCTGAATTTACGGATCTGCTCATCCATCCTGTGGGATCTTAACCAACGTTGTCTGGGCCACTGAATATCCATAAACCTACATGTTAGTTTATCAACATAACAACAAATATTCACGTTTCCTTTTTCCGCCCCAGTCATCTGGGTAATCATGTTTCAAACACATGTTCATTTCAACACATATCAATATCAATATCGATATTTATCATAATAATCACGTAAGCAACACAGATTCACTTACAAGCACTCGCTTATCAAAATAAACAAGATTTTCAATCAACAATACATTGCTATGTAAACACATGACTTACATCAACCATACGTGATCACATTAATCACATCATATCATATAAACGATTTTCACATCACACCCACATGTGCCCTTTTGTTCCATCAACAATCACTTCCACATCCACATCACCATCCAACCATATCTCATTCACATCACGCTTACATCACGTAAACTCTTACTGTGCCAAAACACATGAAACCAAGATCACATCAACTCACATAACCACATAAAGCATCAAGAATAAACACATACCTCATCCCCTTTTTAAAGGAGGAGGATCGACGGAAATGAGGGTAGTCGTACTTAATGAATGCTTTAGAAGCGACAAGTTCTAAACACTCAATTTCAAGAACGCATGATATAAAGCAAACGAATCGCTTGATATCAAATAATTATGAAAACTAGATGCCAAGAACATTGCTCGATACTAACTGTCACGCCCCATTCCCGAGGGAAGGCACGGATATCACGGGGCGTGATTAAAGGTGGGGTTAGAAGCGTGAACATGGGATACATATAACATACACGATAAGAAGATGTGACCATGAAATCGGGCAAAGATCTCCTCTATAACTAGGACATATCACGGGGAGGGTGCACAAACAATCCACCAATGTAATAATATCGATATCATAACCTCGTAAAACATGATCTTGGTTTATTATAAGTAATGCAAGAAAGCAAAATAGCATTACATCCCGACAACTAGACCGTCAACCACGTAGCATGCTCATATCGAGACTCACAAAGAATAACATAATAAATCATGTTCCCAATCGAAGCAAATAAGGGACAAGAATACATCAATATCAAAGCACGATATAACACAACATCGGAAGCATAGCATGAAGAACCCGCAGCCCACCCCTCTCGCTGGCGTCCAAATTCTCCTCCATCCGTGAAAAGATTTTGAAAAGAGTTGGGGTGAGTACTAGCGCACTCACCGAGGTTTTATCATAAATCAAAAGAATCAAGAGGACGTGTATAGAGCACTTACCATAGAAGGTTTTAAACGTAAATCCACTTCTAAGTAAGCAAAATAGATTTTTCATTTTCGATACCGATCCGTTATTACCGTTACTCCCATCATAGAACCATGAACCACGGCTCGGAACGTATCCCGCCAAATTTCATCACATGACATCTATTCGCCCGAACATATCCAATGCCCACGCCCTAACGTATCCAACGGCTAACTCTGTGTGGACTTCTGTGGGTCAAACTCGTCGTAACCATAACCACCTCATTACCATTTTCGTGGACTTCCGGGTCTATCCCCTTCGTAACCATAACCACGTGTTCGGGGTCTATCCCCTCACGATCAATACTCAAGATGGTGATCAACCCACCGAATAGAGATCCGTGCACAACCATGATAGAACCATATCTTCGATCGAGAGAATGAATAATTTCACAAAAACATTTTACGTCAGACATGTTTTATTTTGAAATATCGAGTAAATAACTCAAAATAAGCATATATAACCCAACCGAATGCATCGAAAACGCCAACCGAGAGATATCTACAGATCCGATGACTTCACCGATCGACCGGTAGGTACCGTAACAAGACGGAACAAATTTTGGGGTCACTTCCACAAAGTAAAGCAACATCGTGATCCAAACGACGATCGTAGCAAAATTAGGGTTTTCGACTTTTCAACCCACATTTGGCACTCTCCGGGTTTTCAAATCAACTCGATGCGTAAGGAAATATATTCGTGGCATCAAGACCTATAATAGGGTACTTTCAAAATATGCATGCATGCAAGTCGACTCAAATCTTAGCAAATGAAGAAGCTTCAAAATCGATGCCTATCCTCGATCTAGATAAACCATCCAAAATCAATGCATGAAAATGGAAACATAAGCAATATGCATAATCTATCTAACATGGAATGACAAACGACGTTGAAAATGGATAACCCTGCATGTACTTCCTTTAGAAAACTCAAGCAACGGAAAACATCCCGACACGCGTAAACGCAAAAATGTAAAATGAAATCGGTACTTTAGTAGAATGCATAGCCCGGAACTCAAAACCTAAAGGACCCGTAGCCAAAAGGTGGCTCGTCGGCCACCAAATCGGCGGCCAAAGCTCACGGCGGTGGCGGCCTTAACGGCGGCGGCGGTTTAATAAATCGTCGGCCCCACGCGCTTTCCCCCTCGCCCTTTAGAATCCCGAGTTCTATGCTATACGATCTACTAAAAGGCGGAATCAAAACAAGAAAAGGACAAAACAGAAAACGGGTTGCCGGGGTGGTTGATCGGCGGTATGGTGGCTCGGCAAGAAGCAAGAATGGCGCCGCCACGAGCCTCCCTGGCCGATCCCCACTCCTCCAAGGCTCAGTCAGCATTCGAGCTGCTCGGCTCTTCCGTAAACACAGAGATCTAAGGAAATGAACGTTGAAAATGAAGGCCCTAGCCTCCTATTTATGTGAAAGTTAGGGTCACAGCAGCCTACAAGCGCCTTTTCGAAAACGCAAAACCGACGCAACTTTGCAAACGGACTCAAATTTAGCAAACTTGGTACCCATGGACACGAAATAAAATACCGGACACAATGACTATAAACAAGATATGCTTTAAAAGATCCATGAAAAGTCCGTTTTCGATAACTTCCCTGAGTGCCAAACCTTCATGGGTGGTCGAAAACTCAGATACTTAGTGTCTATGAATTCGCCATAAGACACTCTTCACAACGCTCGAGGTTTCGTGACGGCCGCATCACCGAAACAAAAAGTCAACCTTTGACCTTTCTCGAAAACGTGCCACGCAAAATGTGGTTTAAAAAGCGGGGTATTACACGGATACGGTGACTCGACACAGATAACTAGCATGACATACAAGCACCGCCACCACCCAAGATGCGGAGAATATGGGTTATAACATATAACCCTCACCCATAACAAGTCAAAGTGATGGTCAAGAACTCATACTCACCTAATACCTTATCGAGGTTTAGATCATCGTAAGTCACCGAGATCTAGGTTCTTCACGATGGTCGATAGAAGAATTCATCTCATCGTGATCCATCAATACGCCGAGACGCATCAAAGATAGACAAGCAACCAAGTCAAGTCACTTATCTATACCGCAGCCTATACCGACAACTCGTCCTCAAGTCGTCTCACCAGAAACTTTTATATCTCATTAAGCTCGACCAATCATACGCACTTATGTGATCTTCTACACAATCGTATGATCTAACTTATATATGAGATAAGGGACACGGATATATGCAATCAAGTAATCAATTCAGATAGAGATTGTAATAGTGGTAACAGAAACATCAGATACAAGCTCAACCAAAACTGCCAAGATACAAATCCAACAAATTTCTATCCAAAGAAGTTGTGCAAGATAGAGAACCACAAGTTACCGCACCCACCGCTGCCATTGTGCCAAGAATACTCGTCAGAGTGGGAGGGTTGTTCGTCAACCCGAGCGATTTATGTTCAGGCGAATCTTGATTTAGTCCCGTGAAACGAATGTGCAATAATCGATCCATGGACGAAATGAGGCGGTACAAGACATTGATGCAAGATCATGGCATACCGCTATGGACTTAGAAATTGAGTCCATAAAAGCTATGGATGTATACGAAAGACACCTCACCGGATGGCAAGGAAGCCATAGGTAGTAAGTGGGTATACAAGAGGAAGAGAGATTCGGATGGAGAGGTTTCGCTTTTTAAAGCCGTGCTTGTGGCAAAAGGGTACACTCGTGATTGAGGGCATCGATTTCGATGAGACCTTTTCACCGTAGCAATGCTCAAGTCCATCGTAATTCTTCCGCCATAGCAGCCACTGAACCTTGAGGTTTGGCAACGGACGTGAAAACCGTTTTTCTAAACGGTTACCTTGAGGAAGGTAGAGACATCTATCCGCAAAGAACTCAAGGTTATGTGGTGAAGGGTGAAGAGCATCTAGTATGGAAGCTTAAGAAGTCCATTTACGGGCTTAGCAAGCCTCACGATCCTCGAACTTACGCTTGACGAGGTGGTAAAGTCCCATGGATTTACCCCGTTGCCTAGCGAGAGTTGTGTGTATCGCTTAGATGTCAACGCGAGGTGGTATTTCTTGCACTTTACGATATGGCATTCTTCTAGTTGGCAACAATGTGAAGTTGTTATCGCACGAAAGAGTTGGTTATCCGATCGTTTCAAATGAAAGGCTTAGGAGATGCAGACATTCTGGGATCAAGGTTTACCGAGATCGCAAGAGGAAAATGTTGAGCTTATCTCGTGCGCCTTACATCGATATCGTGATTACTGCTTTAGTATGCACCGCCAAGAAAGGATTGCTACCTTTCGACATGGCGCTCCTTTATTCCAAGGAGCGCCACCTATGACTGCTGGGCGAGATAGAGGAAATGAGACAACAAGTTCCTTACGCTCCGCCAGAGGATGTCTCATGTACGCAATGCTATGTACGAGGTCTCGATATCTCGCCATGCGGTAGGCATAGTAGCTAGATATCGCCTAACCTCGACAAGCTCATTGGATCGCAAGAAGCATATACTCAAGTACCGAAAAGGACTCGAGATTATAGGCTAGTTTACCATGCGTATAGTCTAATGCCTTGGGTTATGCTGCACTGGATTTCCAAGTCGACCGTGATGAGAAAAATCTACCTCGTGCTATGTGTTTACCTTGGGAGGTGGAGCCAGATCCCAAGTGAGTGCAAAGCACGATGCATTGCGAACTCTACCATGGAAGCCGAACACGAGCCGCCTTGAGGTCGCAAGGAGGCAGATGGTTAAAGAACTACCTCATGGATCTAGGTGTGGTACCGGCTTGCCCAAGAGTATCATAGTTTATCGTGATAACTCGTGCAAAGCGGCAAACTCGAAGGAACCACGGACCCACAAGGCCACCAAACACATAGAGAGAAAGTACCATGTCATACGAGAAATTGTTAGACGAGGGACGGCTGATTGAAAAGATTGATACGACGGATAACCCAGCGGATCCATTCACAAAGAGCCCGCCGCAAAAATTCTACGAAGTGCACGCTCGAGGACTCGATTGCGCTTGATGGCACCCACTTAGAAAGGAAACTTTTGTATAAGTGGGAGAAGCAAAGTGATGGTTTTGTTTGTAATAGCTAGTAGAGACACATTATATACTAAACGCTTGCTTTAGTATAAGGGAGATTGTTCGATTTATATACCGAAAGCGCTTTGGTTGAGCTTGTATACAATGCTTCCAGCTACCACTATTACAATCTCCTATCTCGAATTGATTACTTGATTGATATATCCGTGTTCCCTTATCTCATATATAAGTTAGATCATACAGTGTGTAGAAGATCACATAAGTCCGTATGATTGGTTGCTTAATGAGATATAAAAGAATCACACCGAGACAACTTAAGGACGAGTTGTCGGTATAGTCATGTATAGATGAGAAGTGACTGACTTGGTTACTTGTCTATGCCGGTAAGTCTCGACGTATTGATGGATCAGGAGACGAGTTCTTCTATCCGACCATCATGAAGAACCTAGATCTCGTGACTCACAATGATCTAAACCTCGATAAGGTATTAGGTGAGTATGAGTTGTCGACCATCACTTTAACTTGTTATGGGTAGGGTTATATGTTATAACCCAATATTCTCCGTGATCTCGGGGTGGTGGCGGTGGTCAGATGTCATGCTAGTTACTCAGACGAGTCACCGTATCCGCTAGGATGATGACGCCCCTTAAGGAGCTCAAAATGTTTATTGTACTAAACCCCGCAGTCGAAAGTTAGCTCAAGTACAATAATAAGGTTGAGTGGTACTACTTAAGGAATTAAAGATATTAATTATTTTAATCACCGTAATGCTCTAAATAATTAACGGACGTGAGATATCTTAAATACGGGATTCAGAATGTCTAAGTGCAAGCCCAACTCACCTTCGGTAATAAAGGGGTAAGTCAAGATTTATTCTCTAGTGGCATGAATGAAGGTTTATAAATTAATTTATGTTCGGTCGAACATAAGATAATTAATTTATTTGAGGCCCATCTTTATTCCTCAGATTTGATCCTCTGGCCGGCCCATCCAGCCTGGCTAGAGGAAAATCCTCTCTCTCTTCGATATGATTTGATTCTCTTTATCCATAAGGATATTATTATATTTATGGATATGCATGGATCCTTTCCTTATGGGATTATGGTAATGCATTATAAATATAAGGTAAGAGATAAGATCAAATCTAATCCTCAATTATCCTATCATACAATTTTCGAGAATCCTAGTGCAACCTTGGGAGAGTTTCGAAAATTCATAGAGGGACTAGGGGTATTTTCTGTAGCATTCTCCATATATTATCCTCACTCGATATTGGAGATTGGACAACCGAGATACAGTCCAGAAGGTCAAAGCACGAGTCTCGATCCATTCCGCCTCAATAGATTCAAAGGTAAACACGAGAAAACCCCTACGTGTTGCAATTAATTATATAGGTGCATGCTAGGAATATAATCAATGTATGGTGAATTAAACATCCAAGATAGATCCTCGGGAGAGGGCTAAACCTAGTTTTCCCTACACTAACACCCCGCCATCCGCCGCTTGCAGGTGCGTGCGTGCGCACATCCAACCTGCCAGGAGAGCGTTTCCACATGCTGGGCCACCGATGTCGCTTGGAGCTACTTGTCCACCCCGCACGCCCGACACCACTGCGCATCTTGTTGTGTAATGTGTTGCCGGCGTGCTCTCGTTATGCCGTGAGACGGGCTTCCATCGTGTCATCTCATTCTTCATGTTCTTCGCCTTCGCTCTTCGCTTTTATAGATATACTTTACAACAAATAAATTATGATCTAACCACCTAATTTTCTCATAATGAAAATGATTCCAACGGAAAACCAAACAACGAAGCCACGATAAAAGACTGATCCACAATTAACTATAGGGCACATAATAATAGAACATGAATTAATCCAACAGAGCTAAGATACTGATCCCAGGCTCTGATACCAATTGTAGGAAAATCTTATTTTACCCTGTTCCCAATGATCTATCTTAAATGTTTAATTCATCATACATTGATTATATATCTAGCATGCACCTATAAAATTAATTGCAACACATAGGTGTTTACTCGTGTTTACCTACAAATTTCTGGGATATTTGATCGATTGCGAACTCCAGCTTTGATCTTCAAGATCAGATCCCGGATGCCTATTCTCCAATACTGAGCGAGAGCAATCTATGGAAAATACTTCAAAATTTTACCTCATATGAATGCTTAGTGATTTTCGAAAATCACTCTCCAAGCAAAAGGATTAATTTCTAATTTTCTCCCATCTTGTATTTATAATGCATTCCTATAATCATATTTAGATAGGATTCATGCATATCTAATAAATAAAATAGTTATCTTTAATCCATGAAGATAAATTATATCTAGAATAATTATTTCGATATCTAATAATATCTTCTAGTGGGACCTATAGGGGGATGGGGATGAAAATTTGATCGCCCGCTTACACGTGAAACTCTCACTCTCAATAGATTAAAAAGTTTTATTTAGAAATCTCATCTACCAAACTTATGATACACAAGCAAGCAAGCCACGTGTGAACGTGATCTGTGATTTCCCCGCCTAATTTATTACATAAATTTACAAAGTACAAATCTTTAATTTTCGAAAAGGGGCCTCGCGTACGGGCACGGATCAACTCGCCAAACCGGATTTGGGCGAAAAATAAAAACTGGCCGAACAATGATTTTGGTCGGGCTGGGTTGAAAAATATGGATTTGGGTCTCGGTAAGAAAATGGGTCTGGGTCACCGAGTGGCTTAGGTCATGTGCATCGCTACACGCAAGCAATAGCCCAGCGTGCACCCAGCCACAATCCGTCGTTTCTCGTTTGCCGATGTTGTGCGTGTAGTTGCAGGTGTCCACGTGAGCTTTTGCGCTAAGGCTGTGCACGGTGTGCCAGCCCAACAAGTGCTCGTCGTGTACCGCCCCATCGCATGCTGAGGTCGTCCGCAAGTACCGAGCTTACACGCGCATCGTGGGTCCCACCGCTAGACCTGCCCACGTGCGTGCCGATGCCATTCGCGTCGCCCGCCCGCATGCCGCGGCGCATCTCGCGCGCTGGGCCCGCCTGCACAACGCATTACGGATACCTCATGCTGAGGATGCGCGCCGTCGCTTCTGTTTGCCCGCCCGTCTGTCTGCCCACCCATGCGCCAGGCTGCGCATGGAGCTGCTGCTGTTCACCTTGTATACGAGTGTTGTGCTCTCCGGGTTACGAGACACCTGTCGTCGCCCCATCGTGTGCTATTGCCCGCGCACCTCCTGTCGTACCGTACGATAGGACATCTCGCCGCCTTGTCTCATTCTTCGCCTTCATTTTTGTCTTTACGTATATAATTTACAAAAAATATTCTAATCTAACCATGAATTTTCTTATTGTGAAAACAATTTCAATGTAAAAACAAACAATCGAGCCACGATGAACGACGGATCCACAATTAATTATAGCGCACGTAATAATTAAACGTGAATTAATCCAACAGAGCCAAGATACTGATCCCAGGCTCTAATACCAACTGTAGGGAAATCTGATTTTACCCTTTTCACGAGGATCCATATTAGATGTTTAATTCACCATACATTGATTATATATCTAGCATGCATCTATATAATTAAATGCAACATATAGGTGTTTACTCATATTTACCTGCAAATTTCTGGGATATCTGATCAATTACGGACTCAATTTTGATCTTCAGATCAGATCTCGGATGCATATTTTCTAATATTGAGTGAGAGCAATCTATCGAGAATACTACAAAATTTCACCTCCTATGTTGTTCTTATGATTTTCAAAATCACACACAAGCTTAGGATTAATTTCTCGATCTTCTCTCGCTTGTAGTGTGGTAAGGTCAACCTAAGTCGATCTCTCAATGAAGACTTAACATGGCTTATGATATGTTACGACAAAACAATAAATCTAAATCCTAAACTTTGGTTTTCAAGATCATGCTAGAAATAAATAATTGTAAAGGAAAGCAACAGAAAGATTTCAAGCTAAAGAGTTTAGAAACAATAACAATTACAAATGATTAATTCAAAATTTTGAGGATAACTAGGCATTAGGTTTTTCGCCTTGATTAATTAATTAATGCTTTGCTTAGAAAATTTACCTACTCATGAAATCCTCTAACATTCAATTTAAACACTACACCTTCGCCTCCGTGAGATTAAATATAAATTATAGAATTCCACAAACAAATAAACTATTAGACTACTCGCTTCAAGTAAAGTCTAACTCAATTGATCTATACGGACGCAACGTGTTAATCTCGATCTCACCCAAGCAAACAATTAAATGATGACCAATCACTCAAAAGCAAAACATATAATTCAATTAGAATACCTAAACCTTGCAAATAATTAATCAATCAATTGAATCATAAAACCCCGTGATTAAGAATTTAGTTCATGTTCATCCCACGATCAAACAGAGAAAATTCATAATCATCATCAACTTAAAAATCCAATGGAAAAGAGATAATAATTCTTACAATATCAATGTTATTGTTGAATATCTTATACTAAAGTGTTCTTGAATCAAAAAATTACAAAATGAATAAAAAACTAACTTTTTAGAGAGAAAAACTTGGAGGAGAAAAAAATATAGAATGAAAAAGTAGGGTTTCTTGCGTGTTGAAAACATATATATGTAGCATCCGAAAATTTGCATGCAGCGTCGGACTCGTTCCCATCACCGGACGGGCGCGCCTCAATTTCTCACAAAATTTGGCACGCCCAACGCCAGTTTCTGTAGGGAAAAACTATGTTTAGCCCTCTCCCGAGGATCTATCTTGGATGTTTAATTCACCATATATTGATTATATTCCTAGCATGCACCTATATAATTAATTGCAACACATTGGGGTTTTCTCGTGTTTACCTCAACTGCCGAGGCGGAATGGATCGAGACTCGTGCTTTGACCTTCTGGACTGTGTCCCGGTTGCCCAATCTCCAACGTCGAGTGAGGACGATCTATGGAGAATGCTTCGGAAAAAACACCCTTTATCCTCTCTACACTTTTTCGAAAATTCTCTCCCAAGAACAATGGGAGTCTCGAAAATTATGATGATGATTATTAATCATTGACCTAGATTTAATCTCTTACCTCATATTTATAATGCATTACCATAATCCTATATGGAAATTACCATAATTCCATATGGAAATTACCATAATCATATATGGAAAGGATCTATGATATCCCATAAATATAATAATATCCTTATAGGATAAAGAGAATCAAATCCTTGCCATGTAGAGCATAGGGGCCGATTTTGCCTAGCTTACGGCCCTGGACGGCCATTTCAAAGGATCAAATGCAAGGAATAAAGATGGGCCTCAAATAAATTAATTATCTTATGTTCACTGTAACATAAATTAATTTATAAACATTTATTCATGCCACTAGATAATAAATGCCGACTTACCCTTTATTACCGGGTTGAGTCGGGGCTTGCACTTAGACATTACGAATCCCGTATTTAAGATATCGAACGTCCATTAATTATTTATAAGATTCTCGATCGCTAAAATAATTAATATCTTTAATTCCTTAAGTAGTACCACTCAACCTTATTATTGTACTTGAGCTAACTCAACCCGCAGGGTTTAGTACAATAAACCTTTGAGCTCCTTAAGGGACGCCATCATCCTAAACGGATACGGTGACTTGATACGAGATAACTAGCATGACATACAAGCACCGCCACCACCCAAGATGCTAAGAATTTTGGGTTAGAACATATAACCCTCACCCATAACAAGTCAAAGTGATGGTCGAACTCATACTCACCTAATACCTTATCGAGGTTTAGATCATCGTAAGTCACCGAGATCTTGGTTCTTCACGACGGTCGATAGAAGAACTCATCTCATCGTGATCCTTCAATACGCCGTAGACGCATCAAGATAGACAAGCAACCAAGTCAAGTCACTTATCTATACCGCAGCCTATACCGACAACTCGTCCTCAAGTTGTCTCACCGCGAAACTTTTATATCTCATTAAGCTCGACCAATCATACGACTTTTGTGATCTTCTACACATCGTATGATCTAACTTATATATGAGATAAGGGACACAGATATATGCAATCAAGTATTCATTTCGTGATAGGAGATTGTAATAGTGGTAATGGAAACATTGTATACAAGCTCAACCAAAGCGCTTCCAAGATACAAATCCAACAATCTCCCACTTATACTAAAGCAAACTTTAGTATACAATGTGTCTCTACTAGCTATTACAAACAAAACCATCACTTTGCTTCTCCCACTTATACAAAAGTTTCCTTTCTAAGTGGGTGCAATCCAGCGCAATTCAAGTCCTCTAACGCCCCGACGAGACTTATTGCGGCAGTTTTAGCGGTGCCATCTAGCGCATTCAAGTCCTCTAACGTGCCCAAGGTAGACTTATTGCGGCAAAGCCGTGAATGGATCCGCCAGGTTATCCGTCAGATCAATCTTTGCAATCAAGACGCCCCTCGCTCAACGCTTTCTCGTATGACATGGTACTTTCTCTCTATGTGTTTGGTCGCTTTGTGGATCCGTGGTTCCTTCGAAGTTTGCTATCGCACCGAGTTATCACAAGAAACCATGATACTTGGGCAAACCACGCACCACATCTAGATCCACGAGGTAGTTCTCGAACCATACAAACCTCCTTAGTGTAGGGAAAACTAGGTTTAGCCCTCGCCCGAGGATCTATCTCGATATTTAATTCACCATACATTGATTATATTCCTAGCATGCGCCTATATAATTAATTGCAACACGAGGGTTTCGTGTTTACCTTTCAATCTGTCGGGGATGAACGGATCGATCGGATCGAGACTGGTGCTTTGATCTTCCGGATCGTATCCCGATCGCCCAATCTCCAACGCCAGTGAGGACGATCTATGGAGAATGCTTCGAAAATCACCCAATGCTCTCACTTCACAATTTTTGAAAACTCTCAATAATACTATGAGGTGGACGAAATTTTGCTTCAATTAATGAGGATTAACCTTGAATCTATCTTACCTTATATTTATAATGCACTACCTTAATCCCATAAGGAAAAGATCTATGCATATCCCATAAATATAATTATATCCTTGTGGGATAAAGAGAATCAAATCCTTTCCATCCGAGCTTATGGGCAATCGATTTTCTTGTGCTAAAGGGCTCGGATGGGCCAACCCAGGATCAAATGCAAGGAATAAAGATGGGCCTCAAATAAATTAATTATCTTATGTTCACCGTAACATAAATTAATTAATAAACATTTATTCATGCCACTAGAGAATAAATGTCGACTTACCCTTTATTATCAAGTTGAGTCGGGCTTGCACTTAGACATTACGAATCCTCAGATTTAAGATATCGAACGTCCATTAATTATTTATAGCAATCAATCGCTTAAAATAATTAATATCTTTAATTCTTAAGCAAGTACCACTCAACCTTATTATTGTACTTGAGCTAACTCAACCCGGTGGTTTAGTACAATAAACCTTTGAGCTCCTTAAGGGACGCCATCATCCTAAACGGATACGGTGACTGATCTGAGATAACTAGCGACATACAAGATCGCCACCACCCAAGATGCGAGAATTGGTTAGAACATATAACCTCACCCATAACAAGTCAAAGTGATGGTCAAGAACTCATACTCACCTAATACCTTATCGAGGTTTAGATCATCGTAAGTCACCGAGATCTCGTTCTTCACGACGGCCGATAGAAGAACACATCTCACCGTGATCCTTCAATACGTCGAGAGACATACCAAAGATAGACAAGCAACTAAGTCAAGTCACTTTTTATCTATATCGCAGCCTTTACCGACAACTCGTCCTCAAGTTGTCTCACCGTGAAACTTTTATATCTCATTAAGCTCGACCAATCATATGCACTTCGTGATCTTCATGCATCGCATGATCAAACTTATATATGAGATAAGGGACACAAATATATGCAATCAAGTATTCAATTCGGATAGGAGATTGTAATAGTGGTAACGTGAAACATTGTATACAAGCTCAACCAAACTCGCTTTCAAAGATACAACCAACAATCTCCCACTTATACTAAAGCAAACTTTAGTATACAATGTGTCTCTACTAGCTATTACAAACAACCATCACTTTGCTTCTCCCACTTATACAAAAGTTTCCTTTCTAAGTGGGTGCCATCAAGCGCAATCCAAGTCCTCTAACGTGTCCATCGTAGACTTTTACGGCAGCTCTTCGTGAATGGATCCGCTAGATTTTCCGTCAGATCAATCTTTTCAATCAAGCACGCCACCGCCTAACGATTTCTCATATGACATGGTACTTTCTCTCTATGTGTTTGGTCGCCTTGTGGGTCCGTGGTTCCTTCGAGTTTGCACATCGCACCGAAAGTTATCACAAGAACTATGATACTGGACAAACCTGTACCACACCTAGATCCATGAGGTAGTTCGAACCATACAGCCTCCTTAGAAGCCTCCAAAGCTGCTACATATTCGGCTTCCATGGTAGAGTCCGCAATGCATCATTGTTTGCACTCCGCCAGATACGGATCCACCTCCCAAGGTAAACACATAGACCGAGTTTGACTTTTCTCATCACGGTCACTTTGAAATGAGTCTCAGATAACCCAAAGTCATTAGACTATCTCGCATGGTAACCAGCCTATAATCTCGAGTCCTTTCGTACTTGAGTATATGCCATCGCAATCCAATGAGCTTGTCCAGGTTAGATCGATATCTAGCTACTATGCCTACCGTGACAGCGTATATCGGGCCTCGTGCATAGCATTGCAGACATAAGACTTCCTACGGCGAAGCGTAAGGAACTTGTCTCATTTTCTCTATCTCCTTTGCGTCATAGGTGATCTGCGTCTTAGATAAAGGAACGCCATGTCCGAAAGGTAGCAATCCTTTCTTGGCGGTCCGTGATACTAAAACGAGTAATCACAAAGATCAATGTAAGACGCCCGAGATAAGCTCAATATTTTCTTCTTGCGATCTCGGTAAACCTTGATCCCAAGAATGTACCCGCATCTCGTAAGTCTTTCATTTGAAACTGATCGATAACCAACTCTTTACGTCGATAATGCTTCACGCTGTTGCCAACTAGAAGAATGTCATCTACATAAAGTGCAAGAAATACCACATCACCGCTAACATCTAACCGATACACACAACTCTCGCTAGGCAACCGGGTAAATCCATAGGACTTTACCACCTCCAAAGTGTAAGATCCATGATCGGAGGTTCGCTTAAGTCCATAAATGGACTTCTTAAGATTCCATACTAGATGCTCTTCACCCTTTACCACATAACCTTTCGGGTTGTTGCATATAGATGTCTCTACCTTCCTCAAGGTAACCGCTTAGTAAAGCGGTTTTAACATCCATTTGCCAAACCTCTAGTTCAAGTGGGCTGCTATGGCCGTAAGAATTCGATGGACTTGAGCATTGCTACAAAGCGAAAAGGTCTCATCGAAATCGATGCCCTCAACTGAGTGTACCTTTCGCCACAAGCTCGGCTTTAAAAGTCGAAACCTCCATCGGAATCTCTTCCTTTATATATCCACTTACTACCCACGGCTTCCTTGCCATCCGGCAGAGGTGTCTTTTCATATACATCCATAGCCGTTATGGACTCCATTTCTAAGTCCATAGCGTGCCATGATCTTGCATCAATGTCTTGATCGCCTCCTTGATGTCCACGGGTCGATTATCGCTCGCTCGCTTCTCGACTATATCCAAGATTGTCCCACGAACATAAATCGCCGGTCGACGTAACAACCTCCCACTACGACGAGGTTCTACAGCACTATGGCAACGGTGGGTGCGTAAACTTGTGGTTCTCTATCTTGCACAACTTGTCGGGTAGGTACCACTCAGATGGTCGGTATCTCCAGTGGAACTCCACCCACTTCAATTTCTTGAAGTATCCGTGTCGATCCTCCCACTAGACTCGACATCTCGCACCTTTCGCCTAATCGGTGGTGGAATACAATCATCTTCTAATTCTTGAAGAATGATTTCAACTTTGGATTTATGATTTTAATGTAGTCCCTCTAAGAATCGAGCATTAGTGCTAATAATGACCTTCCGATCCTCAGACTATAGAATAAACCACCTTCGCTCCTCCGGATAGCCAATAAACAGCCAAGGCGTCGGATCTAGCCTCCAACTTGTCGCCTTCTTGTTCAAAGACGCAGCCGGATCGCCCCATATCCTTATGTGGTTTAAATCGGCTTCATCCCAAACCACAACTCGAAAGGGTCTTTTCGATCGACTTGACGGTACTAGATTTAGCAAGTATGCCATTGTTCTAAGGCATACCCCGTAATCTAAATAGCAATGTTGCATAACTCATCATTGATCTAACCATTTCCAAAAGAGTCCTATTTTTCGCCTCCGACACACCATTTTATCAGGTGTGCTCGTGAAGTGCTACCGGGACGTAATCCCACACTTCACTAGATAGTCCATAAACTCAGCATCGAGGTATTCGCCACCGCGATCAGAACGCAAAGAACTTGATACTCTTACCTAGCTTCGCCTCCACTTCCGCCTTAAACTCTTTGAACTTCTCAAAGCATTCAAACTTGCGGTGCGCGGTATGTATACGATCCGCACCTCGAGTATTCACAATGAAAGTGACAAAATACTGCATTCTCCACGAGCTTGTGTGGACATCGGTCCACACAGTCGAATGGACTAACTCCAACATTTCTTCGCTCTATAACCCTTCGCTTGAAGGGTCCGGTCGACATCTTACCTTCTATATAGGATTCGCAGATCGGGAACGGAGTAACCGTGAGATTACCCAACGCCCATTCTTAGCCGCCTTTGATCCTATTTAGATTGATGTGACCTAATCTAAGATGCCGGAGAAAAGTGGTGACATCTCGAGACTAAAACTTTCTTTTAGGGTTTGTAGAAGATGCAACATAGTAATAGGTATTATGTTTTGCGTAAATAGTATAAAGCTTAATTATATAAAGTGCCAACACGTATAACTTCGCCATTTCTTATGATAGAAACACCACTATCAAAAATAATGTAATATCCATGAGTAAATAACTCAAATGTAAACAAGGTTCCACCGAAAATCCGCACATATAAAACGCCTTCAAAACTAAAACTGTTGTTCCAAAACACAAAGAAACATCTCCAACTCGCAATCGCCCGACTTTCGCCAAGATTTCATGGAGATCGTTATCTCGCCATTAGCTAGCTCCCTTGTCCGCAGGAACCCCGCAAGGTGTAACAAACATGATCAACAGACCAGGTTCTACTACCCAAGAATGGGTAAAACAAGTAGCTAAACATGTTTCACATTAAAGCAAACGGCGACTCGAGTCTCGAGCATAGGCACTTAGCCTCCAATGCCCGCCTTGCCGCACTTAAGCACTTGCCTCTCCTTCGCTTCTTCAAGCCTCCGTGGCAGCCATGTTCTTGCCCCATTACTCCCACTATTTCCTCGCCTCTACCACCTTTGGTGCCCTTTTCTTTCCCATTTTGCAACGGAAATTTTGGGCCCTTAGATGTGCTAGCAAGAGCATGTGCCCTTTTCCCATAACTCCTTCCGCAGCCACGAGATCATTAAGCAACCGACTAAGTGTAAACTCGGTCTTGCTCATGATCGCATTTACGCCGAAAGTTCTCAAAAGACTTGGGCAAAGGTATTGAGGATGATATCGACCTCGCCGTCAATACCTCCTCCCAACCGATCAAGACTATCCATGAGACGAGTCATGTGGGAGACATGTTCATGGACCGAACTTCCTTCTTCCATCTTACACGCCAAGATTTCTCTCATTGTGTGGAAGTCGATCGTCCGATCCGACCGCCCAAACTTACTCGAAACTCGACCAAATATCGCCGCGTCTACCATCGATCGATGTCAAGAACTGCAAGCCTTTGGACATAGTAGTCATCATATAGCATTTAGCCATATTGTTCGACTTATTCCAAAGTCCGCTGACCGCCGCTCATTAGTCGATCGCCAAGAAGTGGCATCGGGTTTAGGAGTAGTGAGAACAAACATGTGTTCTTCAATGATAAGAACATATTCCATTTTCATTTCCACTCGATAAAATTTGGACCGGATAGGGATTTTGTGCTAGTATATTGATAATCGTAAAAGAGACATATCCGAAAAGATAATGTAAAACCTATAAGCATACGATCGCACATAATTGTAATAATAATAGTGTAACCTTTTGATAAAACAATATTAATTGAAACCTCCAATCGCCCAAGGAATCCCACATGCAAGCCACGCTGTGGACGCTACACATGAACCCCCGACTGCACTAAAATATACCTTTTAGTCGCTTAATTTCAATCCATGTCAACTTAACCTTACGACAAATGAAATTAACGATTAGACCTCACTAGACCACATCACTATCGCAAGAAGGACTTGGCGGGAAGTTGTACTCGAGGTGATGTCTAAGCAATGACCACATTTTAATCAGAAAATGAATTTTAGAATGGCATACTCACTCGGACCATACCGCTTCTAATTCAAATTATTTTGTTATCTCATTTTATATCTATCTCTAGAGAACTTATGAAAATCGCACATGCAAGCCACGCGTGTGGACGCCATACATGAAACTCCCACTTCTCAAGAGATTTAAATGTTTTATTTAGAAATCTCATCTAACAAACTTATGATAAACAATGCAAGCAAGCCACGCGTGTGGATGTTTACTCACAGTGCGTATCACTTTGTTTAGAGATTAAAAGGTGGAGGTCTTGACATTTTAATTTGGAAAATTAATATGCCGGGTTGCTTTGCTTAGTCTTTTTGTTCAAAAGGTTTGTCCATGCAGATCACGTAATCCTAGCATGCTTGTCTATAGAACTCAACATGTAAAACATACTCACAGAATTCTAAAATATGCTTGAAAACGCTGATAAACCTAGCATGCTTACTATGCGCACTCAATTACGTGAAACACTTAAAGGTTTGTCAACGTAATTTAAACATACATAGCATGCTATCGCATAAATTAAACATCCACGACATGCATATGAACGATAAAAATAAAATAAAACGCTCATCGCGCCCACTGTGAACCCGCACTTTCGCCTAATCTATTACATAGAAAAGCAAAGCATGTAATTAAACTTCAAAACGGGCCTCGTGTGCACGGGCACGGACCGGATTCACAAAACCGATTCGGGCCGAAAAATCGGATCCGGGCTGAAAATGGGTCGTACGAAACTGGTTGGGTCGACCCAAAACAAACGGGTCGGGTCAAAATCATGGTTGGGCAGCCAGCTAGGGCATGCCCCACGCCCGCGCTCAAGACACCGCCGCCGCCTCGCGCCGCCCGCTTCTGCCCGCAGTCTGCCGGAGGCGCCGAGAAGACGCTGCGACGCCGCCGGGCTCACCGAGTAGCTGCCGAGTCATCTGCGTGCAGGTGTCGGCATCTGCCGAGAAACCCTGTGCGCGACTCGTGCGCTTGTCGCCCAGCGATCTACCGAGAAAACGTGCTACCGAGTCGCCGAGAAATCCGGGCGTTGAGGTTTCCCGTGCGTGAAATGCACACCCCTCGTCGTATAGATCCCGCCAAGCGCCATTGCTCACTGCCTCACGTCCACCTCGCGATCGCGTGAGCGCTCGCGAGGACCGCCGAGTTCGCGCCCGTGCCGAGCCGCTCTGAGGTTTTCGCGTGCGCGCGTCTCGCGTGCTACCGCGGCCACAAGACACACGGCCGTGGGCGCCGCCCGCCTCGCCGAGACCTCGTTGAGGTTTCCTGTCTTTATGCCGCGGCAAGACGCCGCCGCCGAAGCGGTGCCGAGGCGCCCGCACGCTAAGCGCACGCCCCGCACCGCCTGGCAGCCGAGCCATGCGCGCCGCCCACCGCCTCGTCCGCCTGTCCGCCGATGCCGCCGAGAACACGACACGTGCCGAAGCGCCGTGCGGCGTCCGGCTTCTCCCATGAGTCTTCGCTATCTCGTCTTTTCGTCTTCGTTCTTCTTTACAGATAAGATTTACGTAAAAATAAATCTAATCTAACCACGGATTTTCTCGTGGTGAAAACAAAACCCAACAAAACAAAACGAGCTACGATGAACGATGATCCAACAATTAATTAAGCGCATCGTAATAATCAAACGTGAATTAATCCAACAGAGCCAAGATTCCGATCCCGTGCTCGATACCAATTGTAGGAAAACTAGGTTTAGCCCTCGCCCGAGGATCTATCTTCGATATTTAATTCACCATACATCGATTATAGTCCCAGATGCGCCTATATAATTAATTGCAACACGTAGGGTTTTCTCGTGTTTACCTTTGAACTCATGGGGATGAACGAATCGATCGGATCGAGACACGTGCTTTGATCTTCTGGACTGTATCCCGATTGCCCAATCTCCAACGTCGAGTGAGGACGATCTATGGAGAATGCTTCGGAAAATCACCCAATGCTCTCACTTCACAATTTTCAAAACTCTCAATAATACTATGAGGTGGACTAAATTCTTGCTTCAATTAATGAGGATTAACCTCGAATCTATCTCCTACCTTATATTTATAATGCACTACCTTAATCCCATAAGGAAAAGATCTATGCATATCCCATAAATATAATTATATCCTTGTGGGATAAAGAGAATCAAATCCTTTCCATGTGAGCTTATGGGGCGCCGATTTTCTTGTGCTAAAGGGCCTAGATGGGCTAACCCAGGGATCAAATGCAAGGAATAAAGATGGGCCTCAAATAAATTAATTATCTTATGTTCAACCCAGAACATAAATTAATTTATAAACATTTATTCATGCCACTAGAGAATAAATGCTGACTTACCCTTTTATTACCGAAGTTGAGTCGGGCTTGCACTTAGACATTACGAATCCCCGTATTTAAGATATCGAACTTCCATTAATTATTTATAGCAATCTGACTGCTTAAAATAATTAATATCTTTAATTCCTTAAGCAAGCACTAATCAACCTTATTATTGTACTTGAGCTAACTCAACCTGTAGGGTTTAGTACAATAAACCTTTGAGCTCCTTAAGGGACGCCATCATCCTAAACGGATACGGTGACTGACATGATAACTAACGTGACATACAAGATCGCCACCACCCAAGATGCGGAGAATCTTGGGTTAGAACATATAACCTCACCCATAACAAGTCAAAGTGATGGTCAAGAACTCATACTCACCTAATACTTTATCGAGGTTTAGATCATCGTAAGTCACCGAGATCTTGGTTCTTCACGACGGTCCGATAGAAGAACACATCTCATCGTGATCCTTCAATACGCCGAGACGCATCAAAGACAGACAAGCAACTAAGTCAAGTCACTTCTTATCTATATCGCACTCATACCGACAACTCGTCCTCAAGTTGTCTCGTTGTGAAACTTTTATATCTCATTAAGCTTCGACCAATCATATGCACTTCGGATCTTCACACACCGCATGATCTAACTTATATATGAGATAAGGGACACGGATATATGCAATCAAGTATTCAATTCAGATAGAGATTGTAATAGTGGTAACAGAAACATTGTATACAAGCTCAACCAAACCGCTTTCAAGATACAACCAACACTTAGCACCTCCGGCTACATATTCGGCTTCCGTGGTAGAGTCCGCAATGCATCACTGCTTTGCACTCCGCCAGATACGGTTCCACCTCCCAAGGTAAACACATAGTCCGAGGTAGACTTTTCTTATCACGGTCACTGGAAACCGAGTCCGTGTAACCCAAAGGCATTAGACTATCTCGCACGGCAACTAGCCTATTATCTCTAGTCCTTTCGTGTACTTGAGTATATGCTTTATCGCAATTCAATGAGCTTGTCCAGGGTTAGACTGATATCTAGCTACTATGCCTACCGCATAGCAGATATCGGGCCTCGTACACAGCATTGCATACATGAGACTTCCTACGGCGGAAGCGTAGGGAACTTGTCTCATTTCCTCTATCTCATTTGCAGTCATAGGTGACTGCTCCTTAGGTAAAGGAACGCCATGTCTGAAAGGTAGCAATCCTTTCTAGGCGGTCTGCATACTCAAACGAGTAATCACAGTATCAATGTAAGACGCCTGAGATAAGCTCAACATTTTCCTCTTGCGATCTCGGTAAACCTTGATCTCAATAATGTACGCCGCATCTCCTAAGTCTTTCATTTGAAACCGATCGATAACCAACTCTTTACGTATGATAACAACTTCACATTGTTGCCAAATAGAGAATGTCATCTACGTAAAGTGCAAGAAATACAACATTACCATCGACATCTTAAACGATACACACAACTCTCGCTAGGCAACTGGTAAATCCATAGGACTTTACCACCTCGCCCAAACGTAAGTTCCATGATCTTGCATCATTGTCTCAGTCGTCAGAAGTCCGTGGGTCGATTATTGCCTATTCGTTTCTCGGGATTAAACCAAGATTCACCCACGAACATAAATCGCCGGGTCGACGAACAACCCTCCCACTCACGACGAGGCGCCACAGCACAATGGCAACGGTGGGTGCAAGAACTTGTGGTTCTCATCTGCACAACTTGTCGGTAGGAACCACAGACGGGTCGGTATCTCCAGCTGAACTCGACCCACTTCAATTTCTTGAAGTATCCGTGTCGATCCTCCCACTAGACTCGACATCTCGCACCTTTCGCCTAATCGATGGTGGAATACGATCATCTTCTAATTCTTCAAGAATGATTTCAACTTTGGACTTATGATTTTTCATATAATCCTCTTCTAAGAATCGGCATTAGTGCTAATAATGACCTTCCGATCCTTAGACTATAGAATAAACCACATTTCGCTCCTTTAGGATAGCCAATAAACGCCTTGCATCGATCTAGCCTCCAACTTGTCGCCCTTCTTGTTCAAAGACATGTGCCGGATCGCCCCATATCCTTATGTGGCTTAAACCAGGCTCATACCAAACCACAACTCGAAAGGGTCTTTTCGATCGACTGATGGTACTAGATTTAGCAAGTATGCCGCCGCTTCTAAGGCTTACCCCGTAATCTAAATAGGCAATGTTGTATAACTCATCATTGATCTAACCATTTCCAAAAGAGTCCTATTTCTTCGCTCCGACACACCATTTTGTTGTGGTGTGTCTTGAAGTGCTACCGAGGTAATCCCACACTTCACTAGATAGTCCATGAACTCGTTGTTGAGGTATTCGCCACCGCGATCGAACGCATGACTTGATACTCTTACCTAGCTTCATCTCCACTTCCTCCTTAAACTCTTTGAATTTCTCAAAGCATTCTGACTTGCAATGAAGCGGTATACGTATCCGCACCTCGAGTAATCGCCAATGAAAGTGACAAAATACTGCATTCTCCACGAGCTTGTGTGGACATCGGTCCACACGTGTCGAATCGACTAACTCTAACATTTCTTTGGCTCTATAACCCTTCAGATTAAAGCGGTCCGGTCGACATCTTACCTTCTATACAGATTCGCAGACCGAATGGAGTAATCGTTAGATTACCCAACGCCCATTCTTAGCCAATCTTGGATCCTATTTAGATTGATGTGACCTAATCTAAGATGCCGAGAAATGTTGTGTCATCTTCATAAGAAAACTTTCTATTCTAGGGTTTGAAGAAGATGCAACATAGTTATAGGTATTATGTTTTGCGTAAATAGATAAAGCTTAATTATATAAAGTGCCAACACGTATAACTTCGCCATTTCTTATGATAGAAACACCACTATCAAAAATAATGAATATCCATGAGTAAATAGTTTCAAACAGAAACAAGGTTCCACCGAAAATCCGCACATATAAAACGCCTTTAAAACTAAAACATTTCTCTCAAAACATAAAGTAACATCTCCGATCGCAACGGCCTCGACTTTCGCCCGCTGCCCATGGAGATCGTTATCTCGCCATTACTCGCCTCCCTTGTCCGCAGAACCCTACAAGTGTAACAAACATGATCAACAGACCGTGTCTACTACCCAAGAATGTGTAGAACAAGTTGCTAAACATGTTTCACATTAAAGCAAACGGCGCACTGAGCCTTGAGCATAGGGCACTTAGCCTTGCAATGCCTGGGCCCATCAAGACTGAAGCACTTGCCTTCACCTGGCTTCTTCTGCCTCGGTGGCGCCATGTTCTTGCTCCCATTACTCCCACTATTTCCTCGCCTCTACCACCTTTGGTGCCCTTTTCTTTTCCATTTTGCAACGGAAAATTTGGGCCCTTAGATGTGCTAGCAAGAGCATGTGCTCCTTTGCCCATAACTCCTTCCGCAGCCACGAGATCATCGAGCAACCCACTAAGTGTATACTCGCCTTGCTCATGATCGCATTCACGCGAAAGTTCTCAAAAGACTTGGCGGTGTATTGAGGATGATATCGACCTTCGCTTCACCGTCAATACCTCCTCCCAACCGATCAAGACTATCCATGAGACGAGTCATGTGGGAGACATGTTCATGGACCGAACTTCCTTCTTCCATCTTACACGCCAAGATTTCTCTCATTGTGTGGAAGTCGATCGTCCAACCGATCGCCCAAACTTACCTCGAGACTTGACCAAATATCGTCAAGGCTCACCATCGATCGATGTCGTTGTAAGCCTTTGGACATAGTAGTCATCATATAGCATTTAGCCATATTGTTCGACTTATTCCAACGTCCGCTCGACTCTCACCGCTCATTAGTCGATGCGCAAGAAGGGCATCGGGTTTAGGAGTAGTGAGAACAAACATGTGTTCTTCAAATGACAAGAACATATTCCATGTTTCATTTCCACTCGATAAAATTTGGACCGATAACGGATTTTGTGCGAGCATATTGATAATCGGTGTAAGAAACATATCTCAAACGATAATGTAAACACATAAGCATACGATCGCACATAATTGTGAATAATAATATTGTAACCTTTGATAAAACAATATTAATTGAAACCTCCAATCGCCCAAGGAATCCCACATGCAAGCCACGCGTGTGGATCGCCATACATGAATCCTCGACTGCACTAAAATATACCTTTAGTCGCTTAATTTCAATCCATGTCAACTTATCCTTATGACAAATGAAATTGACGATTGGACCTTACTAGACCACATCACTATCACAAGAAGGGACTTGTGGGAAATTGTACTGAGGTGATGTCTAAGCAATGAGCACACTTTAACAAATAGAAACTAATTCTTAGAATTAGCATACTCACTAGACCATACCGCCCAATTCAAATTCTTTTGTTATCTCATTTTATATCATCTCTAGAGAACTTATGAAAATCGCACATGCAAGCCACGCTGTGGACGCTTTACATGAAACTCCCACTTCTCAATAGATTTAAATGTTTTATTTAGAAATCTCATCTAACAAACTTTTGATAAACAAGCAAGCAAGCCACGCGTGTGGACGCCACTCACAAAGGCGTATCACCTTGTTTAGAGATCAAAAGTAGAGGTCTTGACATTTTAATTTAAAATTAATTTGTCGGTTTGCTTGCTTAGTCTTTTGTTCAAAAGGTTTGTCCATGCAGATCACGTAATCCTAGCATGCTTTTCTATAGAACTCAACATGTAAAACATGCTCGCAGTAATTCTAAAATATGCTTGAAAACGCGATAAACCTAGCATGCTTACTATGCGCACCCAATTACGAAAACACTTAAAGGTTTGTCAACGTAATTTAAACATACATAGCATGCTATCGCATAATTTAAACATCCACCACATGCAATGAACGATAAAATAAAATAAAACGCTCATCGTGGCTCACTCGTGGAATCGCACTTTCCCGCCTAATCTATTACATAGAATTGCAAAGCATGATCTTTATAATCTTCGAAACGCCTCGCGTGCACGGCACGGACCGATTCAAACGGGCCTCGCGTGCACGGCACGGACCGACTCACAAAACAGATTCAGCCGGAAAACGGATCCGGGTTCGCCTCGCCACGCGGCGCGTCTGGAGCGCCTGCACGCCTGCGTGCCGTCGCCGCGCCGTCGCGCACCCGCTTTTCCCGCCGCCTCGATCCGGCCGCTTTCGCTTCGCTTTTACTTTTACGTATAAGATTTACAAAAATAAATCTAATCTAACCACGGATTTTCTCGTGGTGAAAACAAAACCGACAAAATAAAACCGAGCCACGATGAACGACAGATCCAACAAATAATATATAGCGCACGTAATAATCAAACGTGAATTAATCCAACAGAGCCAAGATACTGATCCCAGGCTCTGATACCAATTGTAGGGAAAAACTATGTTTAGCCCTCTCCCGAGGATCTATCTTGGATGTTTAATTCACCATATATTGATTATATTCCTAGCATGCACCTATATAATTAATTGCAACACGTTGGGGTTTTCTCGTGTTTACCTTTGAATCTGTCGAGGCGGAATGGATCGAGACTCGTGCTTTGACCTTATGGACTGTATCCCGGTTGCTCAATCTCCAACGTCGAGTAAGGAAGATCTATGGAGAATGCTTCGGAAAAAACACCCTTTATCCTCTCTACACTTTTTCGAAAATTCTCCCAAGAACAATGGAGTCTCGAAAATTATAATGATGATTATTAATCATTGACCCAGATTTAATCTCTTACCTCATATTTATAATGCATTACCATAATCCTATATGGAAATTACCATAATCCCATACGAAATTACCATAATCCTTTATGGAAAGGATTATTACCATAATCCTATATGGAAAGGATCTATGCATATCCCATAAATATAATAATATCCTTATAGGATAAAGAGAATCAAATCCTTGCCTTGTAGAGCATATACCGATTTTGCCTAGCTTACGGTCCGATGGGCCACCAGGATCAAATGCAAGGAATAAAGATGGGCCTCAAATAAATTAATTATCTTATGTTCAAATTTAGAACATAAATTAATTTATAAACATTTATTCATGCCACTAGAGAATAAATGCCGACTTACCCTTTATTACCGAAGTTGAGTCAGCTTGCACTTAGACATTACGAATCACCGAATTCAAGATATCGAACGTCCATTAATTATTTATAGCATTCTCGATCGCTAAAATAATTAATATCTTTAATTCCTTAAGTAGTACCACTCAACCTTATTATTGTACTGAGCTAACTCAACCTGCAGGGTTTAGTACAATAAACCTTTGAGCTCCTTAAGGGATGTCATCATCCTAAACGGATACGTGACTTGATACAGATAACTAGCATGACATACAAGCACCGCCACCACCCAAGATGCGGAGAATTTTGGGTTAGAACATATAACCTCACCCATAACAAGTCAAAGTGATGGTCAAGAACTCATACTCACCTAATACCTTATCGAGGTTTAGATCATCGTAAGTCACCGAGATCTTGGTTCTTCATGACGGTCCGACAGAAGAACTCATCTCACCGTGATCCTTCAATACGCCGTAGACGTATCAAAGATAGACAAACAACCAAGTCAAGTCACTTATCTATACTGCACCTATACCGACAACTCGCCCTCAAGTTGTCTCGCCAGAAACTTTTATATCTCATTAAGCTTGACCAATCATACAGACACGTGATCTTCTACATACCGTATGATCTAACTTATATATGAGATAAGGGGACATGATATATGCAATCAAGTATTCATTTCGGATAGGAGATTGTAATAGTGGTAACAGAAACATTGTATACAAGCTCAACCAAAACTGCTTTCAGTATACAAATCCAACAGTTTCAGCCCGTCCGACACTGGGGTGCTATCTCTGGATGCACGTACTACTCGTGGCCCAGCGACAACCTCGACGTCTAGCGTTGGGCCTATACTTCTATCCCAATCTGCACGATCCACACAACATCAGCTTCGGTGTGTCCGACACTTGGGAAGCTCTCTGACTCTACCATGAAATCACACCCAATGTCGGCTTTGCTGCGTATGACACTGAGGTGTGCTCTCTGTCTCTGATCAGAAGTTGCACCCAACGCCGGCTTCGCCAAGTCCGACACAGAGGTGTGTTTTCTGTCTCCAAACGATGTTGTACTCGGTCCGGCCACGAGTCCGAGGTCAAGTGTAGTCTCTGCCCCAAACGAGGTTCTGGCGTACTCAAAGACCGGCTTTGCTGAGTTCGACGTTGGGTTACGTTTTTTGTCTTCAAATACTTCGAACACGCTCAAACCCTGCAAAACCGAAACATAACTTGATTCCAACGAAAGATATCCAAAAATCATGAAAATAGGAACCAAATTAACAAAAAACAACCAAAGAAAAACATAACAAAAACATGCAAAACAACTCCCACACACTTAACTCTTTGCTTGTCCTCAAGCAAATTTTAGTTTCTTGAAAAGAACGGTAAAAATCGAAACAAATGCATCAAGTTGAATCAATCCCATATTTTCATCATCTCAATATATCTTTAGTAGTATAATTCTCAATACAATGATTCTCATTTACCAATGCAAACATGTGACTTACTATAGAATAACTATGCTTCGACTCAAATATGTTTTCAGCAATCAACATACAACTTACTTGGTTCTTTTTTTTTGTAATACATTCCAAAAAACCTAATAAACAAGAATATAAAACATGTGGACTTAAAGCATATTATAGGACAATAATCGTTAGGTAAAGTCTTCAAGTTGTAAACTCGAGTATCCTAACGTAGTTTCCTATACCCATAACTTAGAGTCTCCATTCGAGAGACATCACAAGCAAGATGGGTATAGCCTATTATTCCACTTCAAGTCCATTTATTCATACTTATTCAGCGCCGGACACACCGAGGCCGACGCTGGGCCATGAATAGTATGTGTGTCCAGAGAGAGCACCCTAGCGCCGAACGAGCCGAAACCGACGCTGGATGTGCCAAATTTTACGTGTGTGCACCGTCTCAGCGCTAGCACGCAGTCAAGCGCTGTGCATAAATTTTGGATGCTATATACATGTTTTCAACACGAAAAACCTACTTTGTCATTCTATATTTTTCTCCTCCACGTTGTTCTCTCTAAAAGTTAATTTTTTATTCCTTTTGTAATTTTCTGGTTCAAGAATACTTTGATTAAAGAGATTCAACAACAACATTGATATTGTAAGAATTATTATCTCTTTTCCATTGGATTTTTGAGTTGCTGATGATTATGGATTTTCTTTGTTCGATCCATGAGATGAACATGAACTATCGCGGTTTGGTGATTTAAAGTTATTGATTAATTATTTGTAAGGTTTAAGTATTCTAATTAAATTATATGGTTTGCTTTTGAGTGATTGGCCATCATTTAATGATTTATGCTTGGGTGAGATCAAGAGATTAACACGTTGCATCCGTATAGATCAATTGGGTTAGACTTTATTGAAAATGAGTAGTCTAAAAGTTTGTTTATTTGTGGAATTCTATAATTTAGATTTAATCTATGGAGACGAGAGTCGAGTGTTTATTGAATGTTAGAGGATTTCATGAGTAGGTAAATTTCCTAAGCAAAGCATTAATAATTAATCAAGGCGAAAACCTTAATGCCCTAGTTATCCTCAAATTCTTGAATTAATCTTTTGCAATTGTTATTGTTTTTAAACTCTTTAGCTTGAAATCTTTCTCTTGCTTTCCTTTACAATTATTTATTTCCAGCATGATCTTCAAAACCAAAGTTTAGGATTTAGATTTATTGTTTTCGTCGTAACACATCATAAGCCCTTAAGTCTTCCCGAGATATGAATTGGGTCGACTTTACCACACCACATAGGCCTCGTGCTATCATGAGAACCCAGAGGTGCAATTTAGGTTGAACAATTTTTGGCATCATTGCCTGCTTCACCTCTGGGTTCTCTCAATAGTATGATGCCTATGTAGTGTGGTAAAATCAACCCAAGCCGAATCTCTCGAGGAAAACTTAACATAGCTTATGATGTGTTACTTACGAAAACAATAAATCTAAATCCTAAACTTGGTTTTCAAGATCATGTCAGAATAAATAATTGTAAATGAAAGCAATAGAAAGATTTCAAGCTAAAGAGTTTAGAAACAATAACAAGATTAATTCAAGTATTTGAGGATAACTAGGTATTAGTTCTTCGCCTTGATTAATTAATGTTTTGCTTATGAAATTTACCTACTCATGAAATCCTCTAACATTCAATTTAAACATTAAACTCTCGCCTTCAGAGATTAAATATAAATTATAGAATTTCACAAACAAACAAACTAGTAGACTAGTCATTTTCGGTAAAGTCTAATCCAATTGATCTATACGGATGCAACGTGTTAATCTCTCGATCTCACCGTAAGCATAAACAATTAAATGATGGCTAATCACCAAAAGCAAAACATAAAAAGAATTTAAAATACTTAAACCTTGCAAATAATTAATCAATCAATTTGAATCAACAAACCCTAGTTGAAGAATTTAGTTCATGTTCATCTCATGGATCAAACAAAGAAAATTCATAATCCTCATCAACTCAAAATTCCAAAGGAAAAGAGATAATAATTTACAATATCAATGTTATTGTCAATCTCTTCAATCAAAGTGTTCTCGAATCACAAAATTGCAAAAGGAATAAAAACTAACAATTTGAGAGAAAACGTGGGAGAAAAAAATATAGAATGAAAAATTAGGTTTTCATGTTGAAAACATATATATAGCATCCGAAAATTTACGCAGGCCCGACTCGTGCTCAACGCCGACGGGCGCACCTCAATCTCTCGCAAAATTTGGAAAGCTCAACGTCGATTTTGGCCCGTCCGATGCTGGGATACCCTCTCGTTACATCGACTACTGTGGCCCGGCTGGCTCCTCGGCGTATCCCGAGCCGGGCCTATGCTTCGTCCCAACCGTATGATCTACCCAACGACTTCGACGTGTCCGACGCCGGGAAGCTCGACTACATTTAAGTCACACCCAACGCCGGCTTCGCCACGTCCGGTGTTGAGGTGTGCTCTATGTCTCGATCTGAAGTTGCACCCAAGCAGAAGTCACGAGTTCGACATCGAGGTGTCCTTTCGTCTCCAACGATGTTGCACCCGCCACGGCTTCACCGAGTCCGCACCGAGGTGTAGCCTTTGTCTCCCAAATGAGGTTGCAAAACATCGCCACCATCGAGTCGGTGTTGGGTAGCGCTTTTGTCTTCAAATACTTCAAACACACTCAAACCCCGAAAATCAAAACTTAACTCGATTCCAACGAAGATATCCAAAATCATTAAAATCGAACCAAATTAACAAACATAACAAAATATGAAAACAAGAATCGATATCTCGATTCTTCACTACTACGATAGAATAACTAATCTCACAATGATCCATCAATACGTCAATACGCATCAAAGATGTAGACAAGCAAGTCAAGTCACTTCTTATCTACTATTACGCATCACGGCCGGTTCGCTACCACCTTACCGGATCGTGACTCGGGTTCGAGTTAAGTGAATATGAAACGAATAAGGTTTCCAACTCATTTCATCTACGAAGAATTGTAGATGTTCCAAATGTAAACAAGAATCATGATGAATCAAAATAGCTATATATATATCTATAAGATGGTTTCATGGTTTCAATAAACAACAGCTTTTTCAAAGCTTAACACAGTAACAAAAGATAACAGAGTCTCAAGAGTTTGACAGAGGAAATACGTGTGAGACATGCATGTGAAGATGCATTCTCAAGGTGAACCAAAAATACTTCATACTCTTTGACAAAAGAACTCCGCCAACTCCCGCCTGCTCCATCATCACCAACTCGCACATTTAAAACAAACATGCGGTGAGTACAAATAATGCACCCGTGGACACATTGCGAAAACATTTTACTTTACGAAATATCAGGTCGCTTACATCACAAGAAGACAAGGGTTTTGTTTGAAAAAAGGCCTCAGGCTTACTAAATACATTTTCATTTTCTCAAAACATCGCCTGGCGGGCATTTTCACATCACAACGTATATTCCAAGTCGGCATATGGATTAACGCACGGAGGAGGCCTCCTTCACCCGGACGCACGATCGACCGCGACAGTTCGTAGGTCAAACAACCGACCGTAACTCGTTCAAGTGAAGTGTACACAACCCTAAGCTAGATTCCCTTCACCTCCAAATTTTAGGATCCGAATTCGTAATACTTTTCTGTTGCCTGTGCAACCCGAATGGACATATACAAAACATAAAACATTTTTGGCGCATAATATCGATCTCAACATTTTTATAAGAAAGCAGAAGCAATAATGAAGAAATACTTTCGAGAAAGCTTGAAAATCTTTTGAAAAGAATGCCCACCTCGAGGACTTAAGGTTTCTTAAGTCACTAGTTTCTATTCTCGGCCTCGCTCTCCTTCGAGTCACCCCTTATCAATGTAAGAAACAAAATTTTAGATATCATCATGCTGCGAAGATTCTTCAATCCGAGCGCACGTACTATCCTTCCATTCATTCTTTTGTTCAAATCGCTCGCAGAGATGACATAGTCTATAACGCTCTACTGCCAAATAAGGCTAACGCGGACTTATTTTTACTTTCCTAATCAATTAATGTCGATTATGAATTTTCTTAATTTATAAGAGATATTCTACCTTTAGTATATAATGTTCGCTTTAATGTACTTACGTAACGAAGTTACATTGTTACTAACGCATTATGTCACATAGATCACGACATCGAATTACGCGCCTTGACTGGTCAACGTTTTTGGTCAACAATTTTGACCAAGTCAACGAAAAGTCAACAATTTTGACTTTGGTCAACATTTTGACTTTTTAATTATTTATGAAATTCTTATCATTTCATGTGTAATTCTTGATCTAAAAATTCCCATAAAATCATACTATGTCTAAAACATCATTTTAGATCATATTATGTAATTACTTTGGTCAAATAAAATCATACACCTTAGAATTATACTATATGGTTTTCGGTTTTCTTATTTCACCAAGTAAAAAAAATTTAAAAATTCTAATAAATTCACATAACACTTAATCATCCTTAACTATGCTTACTATAACATAATTGTTATTTATTATGAACTATTGAATTTTATTTACCTAAGTCATATTTCGAAACTTTGACTTAGGTCCAATAAATATTTATAAATTTCAATAAATTCACACAACTATATATTATGAATCTACATCATCAATATGATATGATAACACTTAAATATGGATCATATCTCAATATCATATCTTATATTATAATTTTCGAAATTCATGAACTTAGGTACCAAAGTTTTCCAAAATTCTACATAAATTATATAAGCATATTTAATACCCTAGATTATTATTTCATGCTTAAATTAACAATTAAAAATCAAAATCATCAACATATGTCCTTCCTATATTTTCGGTCCAAATTTTAAATTTAATAGCATGCTTAATTTTATGATATAATTATACTATATGCTTAATAACATCATATAAACATAATATCTAAACATATTAGCATAAGTTATGTAATTTTCAAAATCATATGAACACACTAAGCTTATAACATAAATTGTAACGATATACAAAGCTTGTAAGAAATCTAACCTCTTAGTCGGATTAGAATCGATCGCTAACGTTTATTTGTTCTATGCTCGGGTTTGAAAGGATTGGAGAACACTCTCTTTTCTCTTATAATTTTCAAACTTGGTGTGGGATGAAGAAAATGAAGGCATTCATGAGCTATTTATAGACTTAGGTTACTATTTTTTATTATTTATGTAAAATATCTAATGTCCACTTGTTGAAAATCTTATCCTTATCTTTATCAAATCTTATCATAATCCTTATCATATCTTATCTTTTAATAGTACATCAATCATTTATACAACTTGCATCACACTTGTCCTAAGATAATTAAATTACAATTTTAATATATATATATGAAAATTTTCGCCATTATGAGACAACACAATAGGTTACTTGTTTTAATTGAATTCTAACTCTACTTTACACCTAATAACATGATAAGATCATAATCTTATCCTTTCATTAATTATAGCTTGATATTTATTAATTAAATCTCATAAAATCAAGCATAATTTCGCCACTTGCTATGCACTTGTCATCCAACTTGTGCAAGTTGATATAACACCTTATCTTATCCTTAATAATATCATATTAATATAATATTTATGATACATCATTAATTGGATAAGAATTAAATTAAATATCACACTTTGAAAACCCTAATTTCGGTCACCACATGTATTTTATGCTAAATATTTTATTTTCTTTCAATTAATAGCTATGTGACATAATATTGATCTTAGATAATAATTTATACCATAAGAAAATTAATTAAGATCAATTTCATATGCTTTAGTAAAGTTATCGGCAATTAATTCAAAGCTAAGGATAAATTATCAAACTATGATTCTTTTCATAAAAATATTATTTTATGAGTTATTATATCAATATAATGATATTATATCATAAATAAATTTTGAAACAATTCTTAGTATTTTCCCAATTTATTTGAAATCTAGGGTTTCTAGGAATTAAATTTCACAAAATTCCATTCTTACCCTATTTTTATTAATTTCGAAATTTCTAAAATTTTGTGAGATAAGATTGATTTAGAATCATGATATATATCAAGTATATAATTAAATAAATTATTTAATATAATTATCACATAAAATCATGATTTTAAAATTACACATAAAATAATACATTAATTTCGAAAATCATGCATATAAATATTCAAAATATTATTTCCTATGATACTCTACACATTTCTACACATTTCTAAGAGATAAACATTATCTCTTAATTAATTATGATCTTATCTTATCTTTTAATAAAATATCTTAATAAGCTTATCTTATCTCTAATGTCATTTTCCAACCTTATCACATCCACCTCATGCTTAGGTGTTTCAAGATAATTATCTTATCATATAATATAAGATAAACATGACAACTCATCACATAAAATCAAGTGATCACATAATAAATCACAAATTAATTCCTTGTACTTTAAATTTTCGAAAATCACTATTAAATAAGGAAAATATTTGTTTTCCTTCTTTAGTGCAAATAATATCCTAAATATACTTAAAAACATATTTAAAAATTATTTCGTTCAAATTTTCAAGAGAAATTTCGATTTATTCAAAATCGACAGTTACCGACGTTCATTTTCATACTCGTTTCTATCGATTGTTCCTTCTTTATTTTGAAATTTTAAGCCCGTAAATTGGGTATTACATTCTACCCCTTAAATAAATTTCGTCCTCGAAATTTGCGTATGCTCATACGCCTCTTGATTTTTACGTCACACCACGTGATCGCCTTTTCAACCGGTATTGCCTCATTTATCATCGCATTGACTTATCTCTTTCCGTCGATCCTTAAATCTAACATTCTCATTTTCCAAACGTCAGAAGATCTACGACTCAAGATTAACCGTATCGCCAAATCTATTACTTCATGTTTATTTCTCATCGAGAATTTCTATATCATAACTTGATGTATTTCCTAAAACATATCATTCTGCCTAATCTTGAAAACTTAGGTGACAAGACAAGTCAATTTGATTCATACTTCTTAGTTTCAAGGATTCGAGGATACGTATCATGACAACTTACAAGAGGTACGGGTTCACGATTCAAGATGACAACTTTTGAAGTTTGAACCAATATGTTCTCGAACGAATAAATTGGGAAATAGTGTCCGAAGACCGAATGACGACTCACCGAGATTCTTTGGTCATATGGGTTGATCGGGCCGTCCACAAATACTCCTCACCACATGAAGGCTTGGTTTTAAAAGACATTTTACAAAAATTTACGGTTGTAAACTTTTTGCGAAAAAGTGAGAAAATCAAGTGATTTCTCACTGAAACTAGGTCATAGAGTTAAACTTAATGACGTAACTTGGGTAATAAATAAAATTGATACCTCGTATAACTTCGGAATAGGTCATCATTAACTATAAGGGTTATTAACATATATATACTTTTCAAACTCTACTCTTTCTATCGAAACTTAATTTTCCAATTTAACATTTCAACTTTCTACTAACCCGTGGTCTTTCATTTTGTATAAACCATAATGTTAGATATAACTAATTCTTTGATCGTACCATTATTCAATCCTTGCCATCATCATTTCCATCTCTACTCTTCAATCTTTATCATTTAAAAGAACTAAACACCTTAACACACAAAAGCGTAAACATCTAACAAACTCATAGATACTTATCTTATCTCGCACTTAACATTCCATACCCTTATCCAACATATATATATCGTTTCTAGATTTATTTTGCGAAGAAATAGTCGCTTCAAAATTCGTCGATCGCACTTCAAATAGAGTCATTATGCCTTTGTCGCAAGTGACATTCGCTTATCGAGACTTCCATTTTCCACGTAGCATTCCACTTTGCATTCGTCAAGTCAACCTAGAAGCTTTCTAAGTTCACTAGTTCTCGTGATTCGTCAAGCACTACGACATATAAGAGATCTTTAAGTTCTTTGTTCATTCTAAGTTCTCGTAAAGGGATACTTAAAGCATTTCACGCTTCCTTTGAAACAAAATTTTGTAACAACATCGGATATCTCTAATGCTTTTTATAACGACATAGTATTCATACTTTTGGACATATAATTCTATATATGCCTATCATCAATACTCACATACCAACCGGTATGGACTTTTATTTCTTTCATCAAAATACTCACATACCAACCGGTATGCGCTTTAATTTCTTTAGACAACCCACTTGTTTGCTTTTACGCCAATGAATTATCAAAATTCAAAATTGTATACTTTCTTTCTTAACGGCATGTCCACTTTAAAACATTTTTCATAAATACTTCCTCGAGCGCACGTAACTTTCTTAAAGCTTTTAAAACATACCTTTATTGTTAGACTACTTTTCTTTGGCGGTTGAGCGTGATGAGCAGAGCGTTGAGCGGTGATGACCGCCATAAAAAGTCTAGTGATTCAAGCCGACATTGGATAGAAGGAATATTTTGGTTCAAAGCAAACGAATCGCTCGATACCATCTGTCACACCGGTTCGGCTACCACCTTACCGGATCGTGACTCGGGTTCGGGTTAAGTGAATATGAAACGAATAAGGTTTCCAACTCATTTCATCTACTTAAGAATTGTAGATGTTCCAAATGTAAACAAGAATCATGATGAATCAAAATAGCTTATATATATATATATATAAGATGGTTTCATGGTTTCGACAAACAACGACTTTTTCAAAGCTTAACACAAGAATAAAAGATAATGAGTCTCAAGAGTTCGACAATGAATACGTGTGAGACATGCATGTGAAGATGCATTCTCAAGGTGAACCAAAATACTTCATACTCTTTCGACAAAAGAACTCGCTCAACTCCCGCCTGCTCCATCATCACCAACTCGCACATTTAAAACAAACATGCGGTGAGTACAAATAATGCACCATGGACACATTGCGAAAACATTTTACTTTACGAAATATTGTCGCTTACATCACAAGAAGACACGCGGTTTTGTTTGAAAAAAGGCTCAGGCTTACTAAATACATTTTCATTTTCTCAAAACATCGCCGCGTGCATTTTCACATCACAACGTATATTCCAAGTCGGCATATGGATTAACGCGCCGGAGGAGGCCTCCTTCACCGGACGCACGATCGACCATGAACGGTTCGTAGGTCAAACAATGACCGTAACTCGTTCGTGTCAAGTGTACACAACCCTAGCTAGATTCCCTTCACCTCCACTTAGGATCCGAATTGTAATACTTTTCCTTGCCCCTGTGCAACCCGAATGGACATATACAAAACATAAAACATTTTGGCGAGATAATATCGTATCTCAACATTTTTATAAGAAAGCAAGAAGCAATAATGATAAAATACTTTCGAGAAAGTCAGAAAATCTTTTGAAAAGAATGCCCACCTCGAGGACTTAAGGTTTCTTAAGTCACTAGTTACTATTCTCGGTTTCCGTTCTCCTTCGAGTCAGCCCTTATCAATGTAAGAAACAAAATTTTAGCATATCATCATGCTGCGTAAGATTCTTCAATCCGAGCGTACGTACTATCCTTCCATTCATTCTTTTGTTCAAATCGTTCGGTAGAGATGACATAGTCTATAACGTTCTACGCGTCAAATAAGGCTAACGCCGGACTTATTTTTACTTTCCTAATCAATTAATGTCGATTATGAATTTTCTTAATTTATAAGAGATATTCTACCTTTTTAGTATATAATGTTCGTTTTAATGTACTTACGTAACGTAAGTTACATTGTTATTAACGCATTATGTCACATAGATCACGACATCGAATTACGTGCCCTTTGACCTTGGTCAACGTTTTTGGTCAACAATTTTGACTAAGTCAACGAAAAGTCAACAATTTTGACTTTGGTCAACATTTTGACTTTTTTTAATTATTTATGAAATTCTTATCATTTCATGTGTAATTCTTGATCTAAAAATTCCCATAAAATCATACTATGTCTAAAACATCATTTTAGATCATATTATGTAATTACTTTGGTCAAATAAAATCATACACCTTAGAATTATACTATATGGTTTTCGGTTTTCTTATTTCACCAAGTAAAAAATTTTTAAAAATTCTAATAAATTCACATAACACTTAATCATCCTTAACTATGCTTACTATAACATAATTGTTATTTATTATGAACTACTGAATTTTATTTACCTAAGTCATATTTCGAAACTTTGACTTAGGTCCAATAAATATTTATAAATTTCAATAAATTCACACAACTATATATTATGAATCTACATCATCAATATGATATGATAACACTTAAATATGGATCATATCTCAATATCATATCTTATATTATAATTTTCGAAATTCATGAACTTAGGTACCAAAGTTTTCCAAAAATTCTACATAAATTCATATAAGCATATTTAATACCCTAGATTATTATTTCATGCTTAAATTAACAATTAAAAATCAAAATCATCAACATATGTCCTTCCTATATTTTCGGTCCAAATTTTAAATTTAATAGCATGCTTAATTTTATGATATAATTATACTATATGCTTAATAACATCATATAAACATAATATCTAAACATATTAGCATAAGTTATGTAATTTTCGAAAATCATATGAACACACTAAGCTTATAACATAAATTGTAACGATATACAAAGCTTGTAAGAAATCTAACCTCTTAGTCGGATTAGAATCGATCGTGAACGTTTATTTGTTCTATGCTCGGGTTTGAAAGGATTGGAGAACACTCTCTTTCTCTCTTATAATTTTCAAACTTGGTGTGGGATGAAGAAAATGAAGGCATTCATGAGCTATTTATAGACTTAGGTTACTATTTTTTATTATTTATGTAAAAATATCTAATGTCCACTTGTTGAAAATCTTATCCTTATCTTTATCAAATCTTATCATAATCCTTATCATATCTTATCTTTTAATAGTACATTGAATCATTTATACAACTTGCATCACACTTGTCCTAAGATAATTAAATTACAATTTTAATATATATATATGAAAATTTTCGCCATTAAGGAGACAACACAATAGGTTACTTGTTTTAATTGAATTCTAACTCTACTTTACACCTAATAACATGATAAGATCATAATCTTATCCTTTCATTAATTATAGCTTGATATTTATTAATTAAATCTCATAAAATCAAGCATAATTTCGCCACTTGCTATGCACTTGTCATCCAACTTGTGCAAGTTGATATAACACCTTATCTTATCCTTAATAATATCATATTAATATAATATTTATGATACATCATTAATTGGATAAGAATTAAATTAAATATCACACTTTGAAAACCCTAATTTCGGTCACCACATGTATTTTATGCTAAATATTTTATTTTCTTTCAATTAATAGCTATGTGACATAATATTGATCTTAGATAATAATTTATACCATAAGAAAATTAATTAAGATCAATTTCATATGCTTTAGTAAAGTTATCGGCAATTAATTCAAAGCTAAGGATAAATTATCAAACTATGATTCTTTTCATAAAAATATTATTTTTATGAGTTATTATATCAATATAATGATATTATATCATAAAATAAATTTTTGAAACAATTCTTAGTATTTTCCCAATTTATTTCGAAATCTAGGGTTTCTAGGAATTAAATTTCACAAAATTCCATTCTTACCCTATTTTTATTAATTTCGAAATTTCTAAAATTTTTGTGAGATAAGATTGATTTAGAATCATGATATATATCAAGTATATAATTAAATAAATTATTTAATATAATTATCACATAAAAATCATGATTTTCGAAAATTACACATAAAATAATACATTAATTTCGAAAATCATGCATATAAATATTCAAAATATTATTTCCTATGATACTCTACACATTTCTACACATTTCTAAGAGATAAACATTATCTCTTAATTAATTATGATCTTATCTTATCTTTTAATAAAATATCTTAATAAGCTTATCTTATCTCTAATGTCATTTTCCAACCTTATCACATCCACCTCATGCTTAGGTGTTTCAAGATAATTATCTTATCATATAATATAAGATAAACATGACAACTCATCACATAAAATCAAGTGATCACATAATAAATCACAAATTAATTCCTTGTACTTTAAATTTTCGAAAATCACTATTAAATAAGGAAAATATTTGTTTTCCTTCTTTAGTGCAAATAATATCCTAAATATACTTAAAAACATATTTAAAAATTATTTCGTTCAAATTTTCAAGAGAAATTTCGATTTATTCAAAATCGATGATTCCGACGCTCATTTTCATACTCGCTTCTATCGCATCTTTGTTCTTCTTTATTTTCAAATTTTAAGCCCGTAAATTGGGGTATTACAGTTCTATACCGACAACTCATCCTAAGTTGTCTCAATTGTGATTCTTTTTATATCTCAACTAGTTTAACCAATCATACAGACTTCTGTGATCTTCTATACACTATATGATCTAACTTTTGTATGAGATAATGGGACAACATGTGCAATCAAGTAAACAATTCAGATAAGAGATTGTAATAGTAGTAAAAGGAAACATTGTATATAAGCTCAAACATTCTACTTTCAGTATACAAATCCAACACTTCTATCATTGCTTGCATTATTGCCTTAGATTATTTTCTTCGTGATAGCTGGCATGCATGTGACGTTGGGTCCCTTGTCTCCTGATGACACTTGTCTTATGGCAGAGAGTTTAAGATTCTTTCGTCTTCACATATCGATGGGCCATCTGTTTTTTATGATAGCTCTCATGTATGCTCAATTATCTCTACCGACACATTGTAAGTTATTGGAGAGTGGAGTCTTCACTAATTTCCCACTAACTCACCTTCTCTTGAGTGGGAATCTTCATGTTCCTTAACCCACTTATGTCGGGTTTTTTTTGGTGGGTAATCTTTCGGCTTTGAGTTATATGACTCATTTTTCCTTGTCGATCACCTTACTATTTTGGAGGTGCCAGATGTATTCTTTTATGAGGAATCTTATGTTCCTCATACTCGTTGGATCAGAACTTCTTCTTATCTTGTTTTGGCAAGAAACCCCTTCTCGAACTCTATTTTCTTCTGGTTTGGACAGTCTGAACAGATTCTTGACGTCTAATGCCCAAAATGAGCCATGTTGCAAAACTTGTGGTATCATCTTTGCTCGCCGCGATCTTGTTTTCCTAGAGCAAATACCTATTCTTTTCAAAAAAGCTCTTTGCAAAACTAGTTGTCTTTCATGTCATGGTATTCAACAGGAATGTCTCATTCGTTGAATTCTGAAAGAATTTGAATGAGAACTTGACTTTGTCTGGTGTAGACTCGAACTTTCACATTTTTCTTTGCTCGTTTTATGGGCAATTTATAGAAATATGTCCCTTTTACACCGCACGTCCAACAGTTGCAATCTTTGAAACTTTCATTAGCTCTAGTATGAGCTCGCCTGAAATTATTCTTTTTTGGGGTTTACCATTGAGAACTAGATCCCTGAGCTCGATATTGGCTTCTTATTGGTCCTCTCCTTTGCTAGATTTATAATATATGGCTTTCTGACGTGACCACATTGTTCTTAGCCTCCAGTAACTTATCCTTTCTTTCCTTCCCTTATTGTAGGGTTGAAATCTATTCTTCTTTCTCTTGTTTTGGTATGATAACTCTCCTTCAATTTCCGTTGGAAGGTCTATCATGTCACAAACAAGCGGGGCTCATCATTGATTTTTTCAATTTCTTAAGATTCCTCTAGGTAGATGCTTGTTGACACCACTCGTGACTTTCTATGGACATAAGTCATCCTTCTCGATATCTTTGTCAACATGTGCTCCCGGTTTGTAATCCCTAATGAACATCTCCCCCCATTGAGGGTGAAACTTCGGAAGAAACAACTCTCTTGTAACATCTTCTTTGGCAATACTCAGATGTTGGTATTTATTAAAGAGTTGAAGAAATATGTTGAACGATTTGTCCAAGACCACCAGTCTTAAATTGTATAATGCCAACAAATACTTCATACTTTTTTCGTCGTTGTAACCTTCAAAGTACCATTCTCCAAGGAAATGGATTTTGAAGGTATCCGCCATGCCCTTTACAATATCGTCGTAAAGTTCATTTGTTCAAATGACTAGTATTCCCAATAATGTTTACTATTCCTACCAACTGGCTTCATAGATCTTGACAAATAAGAGTCTTTCAAGATCCAACGTTATTGCTGCAACGATCATTGATGTTGCCCACTCATATTCTTCGATAAAAGACATTTAAAAAAATCAATATAATATCAAAGTACGACTAATAAATCATCTAAACACCTATTTAATAACAAATCATACTTAAAAAAATAAATAGAATGGTAAAACCGTAAGGAAACAAAATATTACGAGAAAATTAATTAAAATAGATTAAATAATTAATTAATATGATAAACTAAGCATAATGATAACACAATCTGTCCTCTCTCTCTTTGTCTCATCGGCTGTACTAAGAAATTGATTTTATTTACCATTTTTAAATTTATATGAAATATTTTAGGTAAATATAAGTTTACGTCCCAACTATTCGTGATTTTTCACTTAATATATCATCGTAGCATATTATTGTTTTGGTCTCTAATGTTTCGTAAATTTTTGTTAATGTCTTGATGATTTATTTCGCGCACAAACGCTATGCGACTATCGAGTTCCATGTTGAACTTCACATCAATATAAAAATAAAATAAAATGTGGAAAAACTCATTCAAAACAATGTCGCTTATTTTTTCTATGTCGGGAAGAAATGAAACGACGTCATTTTAGATGATTTTTCTACGTTTTCATTTTATTTATATATTGATATGAAGTCCAACATGAGATTTCAGCAGCGACATAAGGATTTTTACTCAAAGTTGATCAACATGATATTAATAGAAATTATGAAACGTTAGGGACCAAAACAACAATACGCTTACATTGAAATATTAAGTGAAAAATCGTGAAACGTTGGGACATAAAGTGATATTTACCCAAATATTTTACTAATAAATACACGGCATTGAATTTACCCAAGAAAGAGAAATGAAATACGAAAATTGAGGAAAGATTGAACTCTTTTCAAAAAAATAAACTCTTTTTTCTTGCTAGAATTTTCTTTAGGTTAACGAGCCCAGATCCATGTTTAATGGATCTAATATACATGAACCTCCAATAATGATTTGCTTAAGAGTCCGAACTTTTCCAACTTCTTATTCTCAATTTTTAAAAAAAAAAGAGTCCACTAATTTTTCTTTTAAAGCGAAAATAATAGGATCAAACTCGGAGTATTCCGGCATGTTACTCAAAACTCCATCAACGACCATCTTAGAATCAAGCCCACGATCACATTATCATGACTAATATCTTATTCCAAATATATTAACTATTAAGTTATTGAGCTAAACTTGTGGTGACATGATACTTAATATCTTTGTCCACGAAAGTGCTTCATTAAGAAACTAAACAATTTGGTTTGGTCATATTAGTTTAACCAGTAAATGCAGCAAACATTTAATGTTTCGAATCGTTGTGTCATAGAACCAATCACCGCCTTCACAAGAATCATCATTCGATCCATTGACAAATTAAAAATATTGAAATTTAATTCCTAATTAACATTGTATATGATCAACCTTATTTAAAGTGAGGAGAAAGTCATATACATTCAACTCTGTTAATTTACGTTAAGTGTTTTACTCAACGCGATGTTGAAATATATATCTACGAAAAATATATTTTGTTTCTGCATACAGATATTGATGCATCTCATAAACATTGGAAAAACGTTCGAGTCCACCGTGACGTAGCCTTTAAAATTTCTGTATTAATTGACCAAAACAAAACGTTATTAACATTTGCTCGATTTTGTCCGATATTTCCTTGTACAGACTATCAATATTGGTAACTCAAAAACACAAATATATCGAGGAAATATCAAAATAAAAAGATATCCTTAACGACTATTTCATATATTATAGAAAGTCAACATTCATTATACGAATCGCCTAGTTGTATTCCTAATGCGTCTCCTATTTTCCTAATTCTTTAAAATGTTACATATTTATAAATTCATACAGATACAATCTCAATTTAGTGACTTAGAGGGTGTTTGGTTGAGCCCCCAAAACAAATTTTATAAGTCGCTTTTCAAACTTAAAAACTTATAAACTGTTTTTGTTTTATAATTTCACCAAACACCCTCTTAGTAAATAACAACCAATATAATTTGTAGATCTTGACTAAATAGATGGTTGCATTGCATGGAATAATACTTCTGTATATGTGCACAATAATGTTTATTTTATAAAAAATATGTTTCATATATTAAAATAATATTTCTTAATAATATATAGAAATTATATTTACATAATAATTTTAATTATAAAAATAATAAGAATTTTATTTGAACAAAAAAACAAAATTTAATTATAACATACTGAAGTGCCCTTATGGGCCTCATCAGTCATCACCAAAAAAAGAAGAGAGAGGGAGAGAGAGTTGTAGAAAACTTGTCAACGCTCTTGGCATCAAATATTTATTAAGGAATTTGATTTCTTCCTTAATTCCAAAGGTAGTAAGCAGAGTGGAATACGCAAGACACCCAAAACCCTTTAACAAAATTGGTTAAATATTGAATTAGGGTTCGCTGAATCATTATTTTCCAAGCTTTTCCCCAATTCGAGATCACTCCTTTACTCCTCTGCTACAGTTCTGCTTGTACGTATCCTCAATTTTCTTAAACTTCATATTTTGTTTTAATTCCCGCTGTTTTTAATTCCTGTAGATATAGGGGTTAACTTACAATTTGATCGCAATTTCCCGAGCTTGAACAGGGACGACGCCGTTTTGATGAGTTCCCGTACGTTGAGAAGACGGCTGCACCATGGAGATGTTGATGGCGGAAGACATGATCGTTACCAGACTTCGGCATTGGATGAGTTGAGCGAGCCGTTGCTGGCAGATGGAGATTATGACTATAATAAGCACAATGAGGTACTTGCCATTAGATTTTATCGATCAAAGTTGAGTTTTTAATGCTGTTGTTATTGTTTATTTTATATTTAATTGAAGGGGACATCGCTTGTGGATATTTTGGATGAACAGCGACGTAATGAGGATCTGCACTGGACACTAGTTTTCTCGAATGTGATTGCGCAGTGGGCTCAATGGTTAGGTCGGTATTCACTTGAATTGCGTTGCTTGATTTTGTGATTTTGAGTGTGTTTGTGCTAGTATTGCTGGTACGCTTTGAGTATAGTTTGATTCGTGATAGTTTCGTACAAAATTAAATGACTTAGTAATCTTCTGTCCTTCAGCAAATATTGTTCTTGGTTCTGGGTCTCTACTAGCTCGGATCGTACCATTTATTTCGGGAGCTCAAAATGGAGCTAACAAACTCCTTCCACCCGTTTTACTTAGTCCCTTGCAGGTACAGCAACTTCATCAACGGTCTTATCCTTTCATATTTGATTTATTTGGATAAGATGTTAGTCAGGTGGTTATAATTTTTATTTACATGCTAAAAGTAGTCGGGTAGGCTACACTTTTATTTACTTGGTGAAAGTTGGTTCGGGAACTCAGATAGTATAAGAGATCTTGTCGAGGCATCATTGCGCTCATTATGATTTCAAAATGATTATTTTTTTGCTATAAAGACCTGGGTTTCATTGCTGCTGCTCATAGTTTATACCACTAACACTACATTCATGGGGGTAGGTTTGCCAATGGATGGATTTTATTCGAATCAATCCGGAACCATTCATAGCCCATTAGCGGTAGTTTCGATTCCGGTTTCAGACCTACTCAGACACGGACCAGATCCGACTCGGTTGCTCTAGGTCCAATCGGGTCCAACATATTTTTTTTATTTTTTTATTTTTGTAATATGGGTTTATCTAATATGTTTTAGATATTCTATAATTAGTTGCCATTTTTTATTAAGTTATGAAAAAAACCATATAAATGAATAATTATTTTAGTATTTGGGTAATTACCCGACCCAGATCTATAGTTTGATGGTCCGGGTTGGTATCTAATGGGTCGATTCGCAACCGTAACCGATATTTATTTATTGATTCGGTCCACAAGCCTACATGGGGTTGACAGAGTTTAATGCTCGCTTGTGTGCCTTTGAAAGGGTTTTCTAATTAGGATGAGGACTTGCAGTGCACAAGTAATTCTCAGCTATATAATGTGATTTTCTTGATCTTTGTGCAGTGAACTGATTTAGCCAATTCTCATTGGTCAAAAAATTATATTTGTGGATTTGTTAAGTTACATATGAACTACTTGTTCTGGTGGGATGAATGCTATTTTTGCTCCTTTTTATTTACTTTTTACTCCATATTCATCCATAGTGTTGGGCATATAAACAAAGATTAACTTCTGATTCTTTATTTGGTTCATAACAGGAAGCAAGGCTAAAATATCTAAAGCAAAGGCTTTCAGTTCCTTTTGATGGCACTTGTTCAGATCATCAAGTATGTATTTTCCTCATTATCTTCTTTTCCCCCAAAAAATTATATGTACTTCTTCTATTTAATTTGATCTTGGTGCTATTTTATTCCCTTTAGTAAATAGAACAGGTGGTTTGTCGGTATCAAATATGTTGTATTGGCAGAACATTGGCCATACATGAGCCAAGTGAGAAATCTGTTTGGTCTGTGATCACGTATCAATGGCTTGATATTATTTGCAGGATGCACTTAGAAAACTTTGGAGTTTAGCTTATCCTGATAGGCAACTCCCACCTCTTAAATCAGAGGTCTGGAAAGATATGGGCTGGCAGGATCAGACCCTTCAACAGATTTCAGGTGTGTGGTGATAAGTGGATAATCCAATGAGATGCAATTTTATGAATTCATATTTCTGGAAGCTCATGAACAACATATATTATAGGGTGGAGGCTTCATATCATTGGAGAATATGATCTTCTTTGCCAAGACATATCCGGTTCGTATTTTCCTTTGACATGAATTTTAATAGGTATTTTGTTTGAAACGTAATTATTGCCAGATTTTTAGAGAACATGTTCTAGTTTAAAGGATAGATGTGCAGTAGGTGGGATTTATATAGGAAACTTGCTTTTCTTTTCCATTCTTTGCTCTCTTTCCAAAAGTTTGAAGGAATTTGCCTATGAGGTAAAAGTTATGATGAAATCGACTGTTTAGTAGTCTCATGTTTTGATGGTGGAAATAGTGAGCAGCAGAAGGCTATTTGCCTTGGTGTTCTTGTATAGTTGTATGTAATCTGTAAGAGCCGAATATCCTGGGAGTAGTTGTGGGGTCATATTTTCTTTGTAATCTGGAGTGTTTATATATGGATAAGTATTAAAGAGCTAACTCGGACACTGGAAATTTTCCCAATTCGTGACGAAGATTTTATATGGATCTTCTATTTTCATGTGTTTCTACCCTACTCATGACAGGAAGCATTTCAAAACTTGTTGCACAAGAGAGATGGAGACAGGTCAGAATGGGAGTATCCGTCACTGTCGCTGGCATCAATATTTCCTTTATGTTGGTCCAAATGTTAGATCTCCAATCAGGTGCTTAAGGGTTCTGTAATATTTATTTTTATCTACAATCTTTATCGACTTTGACTGGTTTGTTTGATGTCAACTACGCAAATAACTTGAATCAAATTCATTCTATTTATCATGTTTGCCTGACTCTCCTAATGATGAGTTGCCTTCATTCATTTGATGATTACCATTTATAGTGAATTTAAATGATTCTTGAGAAGTTGTTGTTAGTGAAATTAATCAAGTGTGGAATATTTCTGCAGGTAATCCTAGCAAGTTGGCTGGACAACGCTTTCTGCAGATGCTCAGCCACGATGATATGGCCTTCGACAACCTCTTTTGTGTCGCTTTCAAGATGCTGGACGCGCAGTGGCTTGCCAAGCGCCTCATATGGAATTCAACGTAAGAACAAATCTATCTAGCGCTATTGTTTTTTCATATTATCTCAACTGATCCTTCAAAGTTTTCTTTGCAGGAAGTTCTTAAGTCTACAAGATCACAACTAGAGCGCGAGATGGCGCTGGAAGACGTATCGAGCGTGAAGGATTTGCCAGCGTATAATTTACTGAGACTATAATCGCATGCATAATATTTTCTTGTGAGTTGTGTTTACAAATTTTATATATTACTTCACTCAATGGCAAGAAACTACTCTTTATACGGAAAACTTGTATATTTCATTTGTATAACTACACTGATGTATCATTCTCTTCTATCCGTTCTATAGCGGATATGTACAGAGTGACTATTGGCTTAAATCTATTTTCTTTGAACAATTATGGTGTTATTTAATTTAAATATAAGGGCTATGCGTCCATCTATTGTGAGCTTGATTTGACAATTATTTGTTTTAGTTCAATTAGCAATTTGCCAACGATGTTATATCTGCTATTCTCGACATTTATTTTATGAGTCGCTAAAAGGTCATCACGACACATGTGATATTAATAGTATCTGGAATGGAAGACGCAATATCATCTACGATAGCGAATCTTGCATAACAACAAGGGTTAATTGCGTTATTTGTGCCTTCGATGGCTGAGAATCATGAATGATCAGAGCTCTGCTGTTGATTTTCTTCCCCAGATTTCAGGTACCATCTCCTGAGACGCTCTGAAGCTATCAAAACCTGCGGCAAAGGCAACAACGACAATTTAAAAAAGAAAAGAAAAAAGGATATTTGATTATTAATTTTATAAATTGATTGAAATCTACACCGTTTGGATCAAATTCTTTTTACCTCTTGATCCCAGTTTGTTTTCCAAGTCATGAAACTAAGTGCAAGAGTCTGAGTGACAACTCCACTCATCATTCCAATCCATATTCCCTGCCATTCTCAGAAAAATCAAGTCTCTACGATATTCGTTCCCGTTATTTCATATTCCATTTCACCAGGATTATCTCAAGAATATATTGTTTACACACACAAAACCAAATATAGAATGCATGAGATCGATTCAAGACATAATTACTGCAAAATACACAAACTTTGGGCTTCTTAGTTTTGACACAAACTTAAGGACGTGATATCAGATAAATACTTAAATTTAATACTTTTTGTAATTTATATGTTATCGTTGTCATGTTCTTAAGTTTATGTTAAAAATCAAATTCAGTTAAAATTCGTGTATGTTACGGCATTCATTACAACATTCAAACGTGTAAAAGTATTTCACCTTGCCTTGGAGATGAATCACATATCCAAGCACAGCTCCAATAGGCAGTCCAATAGCATAAAAACATACAAAGTTAATAATCGCAACTCTAGTTTGAAGCCCTGCTCCAACTGCAACACCTGCACCAAACAGCAAAACACACAAACAAATCCACATAAAAAAGAAAAGAAAAGTCCTCAAAACCATAAAACTACAAAGACAATAAAAGAAAACCTGAAAGCACAGGATATATGCCATTGAGCAACATAGAGAAGGCTAGCAGAAAAGAGAGGTCTGCGACGGCCAGGGCGACCTCTTCGTCCCTGGTGAACAAGTAGCCGAGTTTCCCGCCAAAACTCAAGCAGAGGATCCAGAAACCGCCCTATCAGCACCGATGTGGCGATCACGACTTTGATCGAGAACCTCGTGGCCGTGGCGTCGCCTCTGCCCAGCTCGTTTGCCACCCTGACACTGCCAAACACGGCCACCGCACCGTTATATGAGAGGGAAGTTTGTTTGGGCATTTATTTGTACAAGCAAGATATGTACGTACATTGCAGCACCCATCATGCCAAGGCTGATCATGAACTCCCAGCCGCTCACATTCAGGCTGAAATTTATTTATTTTATTCTTTTAGCAGTAAACCAGCAAAGGATTTTTTGTTGGTTGTGATGCAAAAAAATTGATGATTAAAAATGGATTAATTGTTTGTTACCATATTGAGAAGGCAGAGATTGCAACCTTGGCGTTTTTCATGTAGCCGGCTAGCAAGACAAGAATGGCATAGTACCATAGCTCCAAACTGTCCAAAAAATAAAAAACAAAAACACACACATCTAAATTAGGCCAAACATTAAGTGAGTAATTACTAAAATGTAGTGTATTTTACAATTGAATGTAACTTAGTTTTGTGAAAAGCCTTGATGATTCTGCATTCCTGAGAGATCAATTGAATTCTTTGTTAAATTAAGGTGATACTAAATATTTAAAAAATATACCTCAGAGAAAACAAGTATCTGGATGTGGGGGTCAAAAAGGGCAAATGGAGAAAGAGTGAAATATTAGTCTAAACCTTAAAAAACCCCTCATAATGTTTAAAAATAAAGGATTAATTGTTGGAAATAACACAATCTTCACCGGGATTTGCATTTTTCACATGATTTTTAAAAATGTGCATAACAATTAACATCACCACTTTCTAAGTTTTTGCAAGTACAATATCCCAAAAAAAAAATCAATAATAAAACTACATCGTTTTATAGGTAAAAACGATGAATATAGAGTACACATCTGACAAGCTCCGCTAAAAAGTAAATTGGAGATGTAGCATTAGCAGAAGAAAAAAAGGTGTTGTTTTATATTATTATACTGAAGTTTGTATTCTTAAAATTTGGTATATTTATAAGTGGAAATGTACGTCAATACCCACTTTTTAAAAAATGAAAGCACTGTACATCCAATATGGAAAAAAAGAGTGCAGCCCATACCCAACACATTTTTTAAATATATTTTTGTCAGGATTTTGCACAGATTTTAAAATAATCATTTCGAAAATCATACAATCATTTCAATTATCAATTAATTTTACTGAAATATCAATTTGTAATTTCAATTTTTATTTTTATAATTCTTTTTATAATTTCTTTGAGGAGGGTTGGTCACGGGTTGGCCGGTGGAGAGGGTTGGCTGGTGGGGTTGGCGGGGTGGGTTGGTCATGGTGAGGTTGGCTGCAGGGGTGGGGGTGGGCATGGTGGGGGGGTGGGGTGGGGTTGGTAGTGGGGTGGGCTTGGCCGTTGGTGGGGTTGGCCAGCATGGGTGGGGTGGGGTTGGCATGGGTGGGGTGGGGGTTAGCCATGGGGTGGGGTTGACCTTGGGTGGGGTGGGGTTGACCGTGGGGTGGGGTTGGCAGGGGTGGGTTACAGTTGGTGGTTGGTAGGGATGGGTTGGGTCGCTATTTCGTAATTTTTTGTGATTCACACTATATATAGTTAAACGAATATATAATTCACAATATAATTCACATATTGTTAAACGAATATATAAATATAAATATAATATAAACGAATATATAATATTTCACAATATAAATGAATATATATTTTGTATAATATAAACAAATATTAATAATATATAAATATAGTTAAACGAATATATATAATTCACAATATATATACAGTTTATATTACATTCCATGTATGTTTATGATACTTTTTTTATAAATTAGTTAATTGTGATTGTTTTAAGTTTTTAATATCTTTTATTTATGATAATGATGGTGATATAATTATCTATTAGTTGTCAATGATTTTTTTTTTCACGGTCGATACTTACTTAAATTTTGTGGCCGAAAATTACATAAACAATATATAAAGTACTAATTTATTTATTCTATGATAGATATAAGATACATCAATTTAATAATAAAATAACATAATAAACTATAGGATAAAATAAAATAATGGTCTCTTATGCAAAGAGGGTGGCCGAAAATTTTATGAGTTGTAAATTTGATTTTTACAACTAGATATGTTATAATTTCAAAAAGATAAGATATGATGAATAATTAAAGTATAGGATAAGATCAAAAATGACTCATTGACAACTCATAAGGACCGAAATTTAATGAGATAAGAATGAGTTGTAATTTTTGACTTTATATTAAGATATTTTATAAAGTAATGATTAAAAACACTTTATAACATCTATAAATAGGAGACACCTCCCCCATTATACCACACCAACCGAAAATAAGAGAGAAATAGAGAAAAGAAGAAAAAAATAGAGAGTGTTACCCAAAGTACTCTTCGATCGTAGTAGAAAACGTCACGACGTCGATCGAAAACAAATAGAAGGTTAGAAACCTTACTATTCCTATTATTTTATGCAAGAATATTAGGAAATCATATGTGATGTGTTTTGTTACATGCTTTCGAAAATTATGTGAAATACGTGAAAGTTATGCTATGTGTCGAAGTTATTAATTAAATATGCTTATGTGATGTTTATAAGCATGTATTATGATTTTAATACAAAGTTAAGCATGTACTAAAAATACTATGATATGACCGAAATTAAGCATGAGGTATATGTTGATGTACATGAACTTTAATTGTTGTTTTGAACGTGAAATATGATAGTTATTCATGTTTAAAATTTTATGATTTTGTATGGAATTTTTGGAAAAATATGGAATAATATATGAAATTTTCGAAAATAACCTAAAGTATGAAAATATTGATGTACAAGTTATATATGATGAATATTATATCATATTATTAATATATATGATAATAATATATATTATGTAAAAAATTGAAAATATATATATATATGGAATTTTCGAAAATTATGAAAAAGAAAGAATATGACATCTCGTGACACGTAATATGTGGATCATATGATATGATATGTGAAAAGTTGAGACGAGGAAAATAAATGCGTGAATACGTAAATTTGAGTATATATGTGTCGAGGAGTAAAGTCGAGACGTGATATCGACGTTAGATATGAAATTAAGATTAAATGACGTTACGCGAATGATATGAACTAAGGAAGGAATGAAAAGATAGGATATTATGTCTTTCGAGACGCAACGAGTATAATAGTGATTAAAGTATGAAAATAGGATCCTTGACGTTATAAGGATTGATGTAGTAAGTCCGTTGTTTCGGATCAATGATTATCAGAAAAGTATAGCGATGTACTAAACCTCGTTTCTCACGTTGAAAAGGGTTCTGCTCAGAGGAGAAAGAAGACAACAATTAATTACTAGGGACGTAAGAACTATAAGTTCTCGAGGTGGGCTTTCTTATCTAAACAAAATGTGGGCACTCTTTTCAAAAGATTACTTGGAAAATGATTTACTGTTATTACTGTACTGTTTTACTGCAAATGTTGAGATACGATATTGTCAGCCAGAAATGTTTTATGTTTTGTATATGTACATTCGGATTGCCTAGGGCAACAGGAAGTTACGAATTCGGATCCTAGGCTGGAGGAGTAAGGGAGAAATTCAGCTAGGGTTGTGTACACGCAGTTAGCTCTCGAACATTGGGCGGTCATGCTCTGAACCGCTGGGCGGTCATGCTCGAACCATTTGGGCGGTTAGTTGCGTCCGGTGAATGGAGGCCTCCTCCCGCATGCGTTTATCCATAGCCGACTTGGAATATACGTTGTGATGAGAAAATGCCCGCCAAAGCGATGTTTTGAAAGTAATGAAAATGTATTTAGTAAGCACAAGGCCTTTTCAAATAAAACCCTTGTGTCTTACTGTGATGTAGGCAGTACAATATTTCGTAAAGTAAAATGTTTTCGGCATGTGTCCACTGAGTGCATCTTTGTACTCAACCCTGCATATTTGTTTTTAAATGTGCAGGTTAAGCGGGTGATGGAACAGAGCGGGAGTTAAGTGGGAATCTTTTGTCAAGTAGTATGAAGTATTTTTGGTTCACCTTGAGAATGCATCTCCATATGCATGTCTCACACGCTTATTCCACGCCAAACTCTTGAGACTCATATATTTTATTCTTGTGTTAAGCTTTGTAAAAGCTGCATTTTGTTGGAACCTTGCAACCATCTTATATATATATACAAGCTATTTTTATCCATCATGATTTTCGTTCGCTTGGAACAACTATATCTCTTCGTAGATAAAATGAGTTGAAACCCTTATTCTTTCATATACACTTAAACCGAACCCCAAGTCACGGTCCGGTAAGGATAAGCCAAACCGGGCTATGACAGAGTGGTATTAGAGCAGTTCGTTTGCTTTGAACCAAAATATTCTTTCTATCCAAAGTCTGAAGCTTGAACCACTAGACTTTTTATAAAGCGATCATCACCGCCAACGCTCCTGCTCATCACGCCAACCAAAGAAGGAAAAGTGGTTTCGATGTATCAAACGAAAGAGGTATGGTTTTAAAAGTTTTGAAAAGTTATGTTACGCTTTTGAGAAAGTTTGAGAGAAAATGTTTTGAAGTGGACATGCCGTTGAAAGAAAAGTAAACAGCTTTGAATTTTGATAATTCATTGATGATGAGACAAACAAATGGTTTTGTCAAAAGAAGTTACTGACTCATACCGATTGGTATGTGATTATTTTGTTATATGTCAGTAAAGTATGTTTATGAAACAAAGTTGAATTGTGAAATTATTTTGATTTTTCAAAAGAACGTAGATGAGCTCTAAGTTTCACGAAGAACTTAGAATGAACGAAATCATAAGAAATTCTCTTCTATGTATAACGTAGTGTTTGATGAAACACGAGAACTTGAGAACCTAGAACGCTTTTAAAGTTCGATTTGACGAACGTGAGTTGAAATGCTACGTAAAGGAATGAAAGCTTCGATGAACGAATGTCACTCGCGACATTAGACACAGTCTCTTCACTTGAGATTCTACGCGACGTAATCGACTGTTGCTTACGCAAATTAATCTAGAGTAATAGATAAACTGGGGATTAGAATGATAAGTCATAAAGTGTTTACGAGCTTATGCTAAAGGATGTTCACAAAACTTTATGTTTTAAGAAGTTTAGTTCCTTAAGAAGTCCTGATGATTTAAGTTCTTCCCCCCTATTGCTTGTAAGTTTAAGACAGACTTACTTAGAACTATCTGTTTTCAGATGGCAGGAAATGGGAATGATAAGGGTAAAATACGGACACATATGTTTCGGACCTAGAACTCACAAGGAATATCGACTCTTTTATTACAAACTAGGCACCGATCTAGGGCAATTCTTGGACGAGCTCTACAACCTGTGGATGGAGGCTCACAACCATGGTAACGGACCTAGATGGCATCCAATGACTCATCCGCCGCTTGCCGACAGTTGGCAAAGATATGCAAGAGAAATAGCAAGGAGTATGTTTTCTATAAAGAAAACTCGAGGTTCAGCAGATTTACGAGTTCATCACCAAATCGATATACATACAATGTATATGGAGAAGCACCTATGGGGGCGGCCTTTTCCTAAGTCGGATGAACAAGCATGAGAAAATGAAAGAATGGTTGTAAGAAATTCCGACACCGGCCGAGGTATGTCCCATCGGTTGTACAAGAAATAGACAAGAATGGCCAATGGACGTGATCTTATCGCCCAAGAGGATTGGGAGAGCTACGGTGCCATCACAACCCTACATGGAGACAAGAGCTACTACATGGAGAAATAAGCAAACCAACATCGTAAAGACTTGGTCTCTCTTTAAAGGATATGGGCGTCTCATAAATGATGCAAAACATATCTAGAGACGGAAAATTTCCTAGCAAGGAGAAACGATTCGACGAGGACCTTCCGAGGTATAGAAACACTTAGATATAGTAAGACTTATGAAGTCGGTCATGACATAGATAGTATGGTTAGTATGTATATAAAGTAAACGTAGTTGACGACATTTGTAGTAAGTATGTTAGTGGTGTCAAAATTTTGGTGTAAATAGGACATCACATTATGTACTAAGTTAAAGAGACCAATCGTTATAAAACTAATATGTGGAAAAGTCCTCGTTGAAGCATTTTGATGAATACGTGATATTACATGGCTTGTTGTGGAAAAATATCCATGTATGATATATTGTTCTATGATCTATAACAAGGTTATGTGCTAGATATTGATTTAGAAGTTGACGTTAGTTTTGTTTAAAACGTTAAGAATGCCTCCTAGAAGAGAATTGGGACGAGGAGAGAGAGGAAACTACGGAACCGAACTCCAACAACCACCACCGCCGTTGAGTGAGGGACTCTTTCTCAAGAAAACCCGCCCACATTTAATGGAATTGGAACTCCGATGAAGTGAACTTTGGGTAGAGTAATAGAACGAATTTTCAATTTCCTGCATTGCACAAATCAGGAAAGACTTTCTTGCGTTACCTTCCAATTAACGGGATCAGCAGACTTCTGGTGGGAGACTAGAAGGAAAATTATGACTGTTGAACAAATGGAGGAATTTACTTGGGAAGATTTTAAGACGGTATTATATGATAAGTACATTCCAAAAAGTTATAGGAAGAAACAAGAAAACGAGTTCTTCAGTCTCAAACAAGGAAATAGGTCGGTAACAGAATATGATCGGATGTTCTGCGACATGTCAAGATTTGCTCAGAATCTAGTAGATACTGATGAAAAGATGGCTGACAAGTTTAGATCTGGTTTAAGGCCTGAGATTAGGATATCTCTTGCCAACCATGGAGCAATGACCTATGCCGAAGCTTTAAGTCAAGCTTTGGACATAGAGGAAGCATGCCGGTGAATAAACCAGCTTTAACTCAAGAGGACAAGGGTAAAAGGAAGTGGGAGGAAAGTCGTAACAAGGAAAAGGGCAATTACTATAACCAGGCGGAAAAGAGGCAATGCCAAGGTAATCAAAGGCAGCAATGGGCCCCAAGACAAGGAAAAAGCCATCAAATGAATTATGGGCAAGGTGGAAACACTCAACGCCAACTAACTAGCCCTCAATGCCCACGATGCCATAAGTATCACTCTGGCACTTGTCTAGCTGGACGTATCAACTGTTTTAGGTGTGGCCAACAAGGGCACTTTGCGAATAATTGTCCATGTAATACCCCGCAGAATTAAATGCCTAATTACGGTATTTAAAAACCGTAAATCAAAGCCTCCAACCCTTCACCTCCTCCAATGGCCTCCTCTACCTGGGCCTCCTCCCACACCTCCCAACCCTCAAAATTTCCAAAGCCCTCGTCGTAGCAACCCCTCATCGGTCGCTACAAAACCCTACCTCATTTCTCGCTTGGTCCCGCCGGTCTGCCGTCTTAGCGGGCCCCACAGCGATCGTTCTCGTCCTCACCGAGCTTGTCGTTCCTATTACTCCGACGACGAAACCCTAAAGATGATGATTTCACCCCAATTTGAGTAATGGCATATACCATATACCATAGAATGTTTGCTCGACGAAGATCCGCGCGCACGGCACGTCGGTTAACGCCACGCAGTGAGCGCCGTGCGTCGTTTGGCGATCGCGCTTCTGCGCTCCTTCTCGGGTCCTTGCTCGCGACACAAAATTGAAGAGGTTCTGAATTGCGCTCGTTGTTTCCAATTCCGAGGTCAGAGAAAACAAGCGCGCTCGAAAATCTCAAGCAAATTGGAGCTTTGGCCGACGCCGAAGGCGAAGGATAGCCAAGGTATCCGTCTTTGGAAAGGGAAAATCTTGCAATCGCCGATACATTTCGAGGAAAGGACCGTTGATTGTCTATGGAAACGAAGGATCCAAGCTTGTGAAGGCTTTCGCAATATTCTCGCGCGAGACGTTGCTCACGTTTCGGCGTCTCAATTTTGGCAAGCTCGCTCTGAGGCCATCTTGGGAGGTTTATTATGCGGACTAAATCTGCTTCGAGAAGCTTGATGAGGTTTATGGCACTTTGACAAGCCTTGGAGAAGAAGAGTGGGTATGTCTTTGCCCGGGGCTAAGATGGTGAATCTTGATCTTGCTAGGATTATTAACTCGATGAGTTGCAATCGTGGTGAGGCCGATTAAGAAGGAGGTGAAAAGAGCTACACGAAGAAGAATCCTTTGAAGAATCTGAATGTTATGTTGAAGCTCAACCCGTATGCCAAGGCTCAGGAGAATGGCGCTCGGCCGGTAGCAGAGGGTTAAGGCTAGCGGGAGAAGCTTGAAAAAAAGGAAACCAATCACCAAGGTATCGTTATCTATGCTCATGCGCTTTCAATTTTATTCGGTGTCGCTTAGCGTTATCGATTCGATTCCCATTCTATTAACGCTGCTCGTATGTATTCTTGTATAATTGTTGTTCATATTATTTTATTATTAAACGTTGATACCCGTATTTCTGTAACAGAGATTAGCTCATGATTAAGAGCTTATTAAGAAGGGCATTGATCCTTAAGAAAGAGTTGGTTAAGTTAGAAGCTTTTGTGTTAAGCTTGAGTTGAGACGATAAATTTGGAGATTTGAGATAGAATCGAGATAAGATTCTTAAATCTAGTTGAACATGAGAAGACAAAGATTTAAATAGTCTTGATATGATAGATACATGCTCAAATAAGTCTTGATTTGAAAATTTAGAATTTCAAAATCTACGTTTGTGCGTGCTTTGCCGATTAAGCTCGATTAAGAGCAAAATATTTAAAATGGGTTTTAAGGCCAAAATAATTTTAATTATTATATTTTAATGATATTTGATGATGGAAAATTTAGAAAGTGATTTTGAAGGATTTAAGAATAAATGGAATATTTAATTCCATTATTTGCATAAAATGGAATTTAATCTCTATTTTTATAAAGTGAGTTCCTATTATATATTTTATAATTTTGGAACTTTATATTGATGAAAGTGATTATTTTAAGGTGTTAAAAATAAGATTCAATATTGGAATTTTTGGGAATTAATTATGGAATTTTCTAGCATATTTTGGAAAATTACATGAAAATATATATTATTATTATTATATTATTAAATCCGAAAATTTAGGATAAATTTATGGAGATTATTTTATAGAAAACTCTAGAATATGGTGTGTTGGCACCATTTTATTTTGGAAAAATAAAGAAAAATTAATTGATAATGTGAAATTACTATTTTACCACTTCATTAATTACATAATATATACTTTTCAAAACATGACCTTCCTCATTTCTCTTCCCAACTCACGGTCACACACTTTACACACATAATTTTCGAAATTGGTGTTCAAAATAGGAAGATCCAGAGTTGAATTTTCGATCGATCTTAATGAGGTATAATCTCGTCTCAGAACATATCTCGGTTTTAAATTTTAAAAGCATGCTCTTATGTTCATTTCATTTTTCGATCATATTGTAAGAATTATGATTGATTATGTTTTGTTGATTATTTATGGATATTATGATAGATTTAACGCTCACGTATTGTTTAACGTTGAAATTGTAAAGTATATATTATTTAATTGAAGTTTCATGAAATTTTCGAAAAGGGCAGCCCTTGATTTTAAATTTATGATGTTTTATGATTGAATGTACTTCATATATGTGTTATTGGATTGATATAAACATGATTGGAACAAGAAAAGCGTTTGAAATCGAAACTATATTAAAACTCCCAAATGGCCGAAACCCTAAGGCATATGTTGTTGGATTTTGATTTTATTTGATCATTTTGACTTCATATTTGAATTCTATGATATGAATAAAGCCTAAAATGATTTATTCGGATTTTCCAGACGTATTCAAAACAATAAAATTTTAGTTTGTCGTGAAATTTGTTTTCAAAGCTAAAGCTTTGATCTTTATGTTTTATTGATAAAATGATGATCTTTAATGATAGTTGAGCATTTATATAGGTTCGTTGGTGTTAGATGACGTTCACGTGAATTTTCGACGTTAGACCTTAAGTGACGTCTTAAGGGATTTTGTTATTGGCTAAGATGAGATGATTGAAGCTTGTTGTCGAGTTTCCTATGCATATTGAGACATATGATGATAAATTGTAGGAGTTTGGGCTATGTTTGGTTGATCGGTGTTGATTTGGCGATCGCTTTTATAAGCGTTCTGCAATTTCGATAGAAATTGTTTGTTAATAAGATGCTAGAGGATGCAATGACCCAGTTTTGATAACCTTAGTGTCTTAGATTTGATATCGAGAAGATATGATCGTGTCGACGACTAAGATGAGTAATGTTCTTGTTTGGCTTTGATAGGCTTTATTGCTCTATGAGGATAAAATATGGAAAAAGAGAGAAATGGAATTGGGAATTGTTCCTTAGCTCTAGGAACATCCAGGTGGTATAAGTATTTTCTATAAAGTATGCTTATGCTTTTAAATGTTTTCAAATGAGATGATATGATTATGCTGAAAGATGACATGAGATTTTATGATATGCATATAATTGCATTGTTTTGAAAATGATTGACTTGCAAGTTTGAGTATGAACATGAGCATAAGCATGATGCACTACCTATCCACGGAAAGAAAGAAAGAAAGAAAGAGTTTACCGGCGTCGGTATGACGTAGTTGAGAACCCGTCCACTCGGGTATGTGATGTTAAAGTGTTTGAGAAGGTCTCTTCTCAACACGCGAAAGAATCCGTGGATATGGGAAGGAGATGAAAGATGCATACTGACATGATACATGCATATGCATATGATATTATGATGATATGAAGCAAGTAAGTATTTATTTATGAAAGTACATGTTATGGCAAGTCAGTTTATATCAGCAAAGTTTATCTTTAGTTTTAGTGTATACCCAGGTGCATTTTGCCTCCATACATATATTTCTAAATATGCGGGTTGTGAGAGAATCTTGAATCGAATCATGCTGAATGAGCTTCTAAATGTTGATTCATATAGGTTGTTCTATTGTTATAACATGTTTTATGCCTGAGATTATGTCTTCATACATGATTCTCGACCACATCTTGTTGCCGAGCTTTGACCTTACTTGCTTATATGTTCACGTCGATAAAGTGATCATGTCCAATGTTCGTGAACAAGGATTTCTCGAATGTTCGAATGGTTTCGTTGATTCAATATTATTCGATTGAATCATTGTCATCTATGTTTTAAATTGTTGATAAATCCTTCTTGTTGACAAAACTTTCTGAAACCTACTTTATATTTTACCTTCGAACCGTAAATATTAGATTCATTCATGAAGAAAGTTGTTGTCATCTTTTCTCTTGACATATGTTTGAGCTGTTGTCATTAAATTTTCTTCTTAAACCAGTCACGGCCTAATTACCGATTAGGTAGTTGAGTGTGACAAAATTATCAAACATATTCTCCGTTATGAATTGATATTATGTTCCGTTATTTAATATTTATATATGAAAATAATCATAAATATAGATAATCGTATTTTGTATCATCGTTTAAGTAGATATCGATATATGAAAGTCCACGAAGGACTTAAGATTTTCAAAACAAAGGAAAAATTAAAATCGCAATATGTATTATATCAATTTAGAAATAGTCGTGGCACAACCAACTAAGTAAGTTCATCCCAAGAGGATATCGAATAATAACTCATGCTAAAGAGCAGTTCGAAAGACTTAGGTAAAACTAAATATTTTATCAACTGCAGATTGAGCATATTTCCGATGAAGTATTTTTATACCATCGACCTAATTGAAAGAGCTTTTGATGAATTTTATCTATTTAGTTACTTATGGTTGTCTAGTCACTTGAAGTGATAAGGACTTATTTAGACCAAAGAAAATAACAAAGTTATTTTAGGACTAGAAGTTCCTTACTTATGTACCAATGGAGCATTACTTTATCGGCCGATAGAATTTCAAGTTAACATGCTAGCAAGAATTTGGAATGGAATTAACCATATTTTTGTTATCTTCAAGGAAAATATGATATTGATCTATTTTATGAAAGAAATCGAGATTCAATATTAATGGCTATTCGATTTTGATTCGATATCTAATAAAGCTAAATTCTAGACGGTTATATATATTATGCTATAAGATATATTCCATATTATCTCTTATAAGAATACTACAATTTGTATTACACATATTAGTGTGAATATATTTTTTCAAGATTGTTATCTTGAGAGGATCAATAATTTCTAAATAATCATGAATATTAGACCACAAGATCAAATGGTTGTACTTTTTCCGTGATAAGTTTTTTCCAATGGGGTTTTCTTAGTTAAGGTTTTAATGAGCAACTAATGCAACATATGAACAAATGTATGTCATGTACTTTTTTCTCTATCGATTTTTCCATAGGGTTTTTTAAGAAGTTTTAACGAGGCATGAACATCAAAACAATAATGTCCAAGGGAGAGTATTGTATGAAGACTATATTGCTTGTGTCATGCAATTTAAAGGAAGATCGCACATTCGTCAGTGATGATTTGCGGACTTATTCAAAAACATTTCCAACATCAATGTTTAGAAAGTTGGTACACAAGATAGACATCAACGACTCAAAGATCTACAATGATTATTGTTCCGATCAAATTGTTCTTTTAAGTCGCTCGCAATAATCGAGATCCTTATAGGCGGTAAGATCGACCTAAGACGAATCTCTCGGGAAGCAACAGGGCTATGGCTTAATGTCACACGTAAAGTAAAAGAAATACTAACGTCCTAAAATAATGGGGATCATCACGGAGCAGACGAGGGAAATAAAATAAAGCGGTAAAAGATGCACTTGGACAACAAGAGAATTGGCGAGATATCAGAATTGGATACGGTGTTCTAGGTTCAAATCTATCTTCGCTATTAATGAATCAAGGACCGCTACACAATGCATAAAACACCACGCCTCACACTAGCGTCAATAATAAATAATCTATCGATCACGTCAATGTTAGACTCGAACTTAATGGTGGAATCTCAACCCAACCGTCATCAACTACTAAGGATATTTAACTACAAATGCACACGATAACAAAATCATATCCACATATATTAATTACTCAACAACAAATCAATCTTTCGATCATGTTCGTTGTCAAACTTATATCTAACATAAATCTTCTCTCGCATTACATTATAATCAAACATAGGCACATAATCAACCTACACTATTCTTTGAACACCATGTATGAAGAGATCATGAAATAATCAATTTATACGGATAAGAAATTACAAATCATCAATACAATTAATCACGATTCAAGGCAAGAACAATCCAACATGTATTTCTCAACAAATCAATAATTCATCTCATAGTAGAAATTATCCCATATCGATTACATGACATAATGAACGAGAAAACTTACAAACCATTAAATTGGTCTTCCAAATATCCTAATCGCTCAATCCCAATGTTAATCCAAGTAAAATAATTAAATGGAAAGGAAAAGGAAAAGAAAGGAGAAAGAAAGAGAAGAAAATCGTGGTGTGAGAATCTTCGAAAAAATTGATCTCCTATTAATTCAACCTCGAAAAGCCCATTTAAATGTCGAATTTGGGCTCGAAAAACACGCCCGTACGGGCGAGCACCGACCGAGCACTCTCGGAATGACAGTGAGAGGAGCTCAACGCCGACGGAATGAAACGTCGAATGCAGGCGAGGCACCGGTCGGGCTGGGCGTCGGATGGACGCGGTGCTTGGTCGAGTGTCGTGGGCATGCGATGGTGGCGTGGTCTGGAGCCAGCCGGGGCACGGTGTTGAGGCGGCGAGCTGGGGGCGAGGCGGCAGGCGAGCGGGCCGAGGCGAGCAGCGTGTGTGGCAGGGGGCGGGCTCTGCGAAGCGCGTGGGAAGGCGTGTGGAATCGCGGGCGGCATCGCGGTGAAGGCGTCGAGAGCGGGTGGCGCTATGGTCGGCGCCGTGTGGACACCTAGCGGCGTGGGGCCTGGCCGCCGTGGCGTCTGGCGTGGAGCGAGGCGAGAATGGGCGGCAGGGGCGCCGATCGGGCGGGCGTTGGATTTGCGACGGCACGCGGCGTGGAGTCTGCGCGGACGGGCGCTATCGGGCGACGGGGGCGTGCATCGCGACTTCACGATTCGTTCGTTCTCCTCATCCAACTCCGAATAGATATTTGTTTGCCTATGGACTTCTATCGAGATGCTATTCAATATACTTAACTCTTGGCATATCCATTTCATCTCATTTAATGCGTTTTCTATAAAGCATCGAAACAAACCAAATAAGTCGCAATCGATAAATACTAATTAATCCAACGACATAAATATGACAAACTACTAAAAGCGACATGCAAAAGAATACCAAAAATAAGCACAATATCATACTAAACAATTATCTTTTTAGGGAGCGTTACTCGTTTCCTTCAATCAATGTTTTGTTCCATTAGATTTTCCGACGAGGTTTTAATGAAGCAACATCTTTTTCTTTTATGTTTGGCCATTCAAATGGGAATGTTGTAAATATAGATTTTATATTTATCCATATATTAATGATGATCAAAACCATAACCTTAATTTATATTTTCCTATAAATATAGGCTTTAACCTCATAATAATACACTCATTTTTATCTCTTTATACAATTCTCTCTTATTTCTCTTCACTTTATATATATATATGGATTAGTTATAGAGGAAAATACCTCTAAGATAAGAACTAATAATCATTGTTAGATTGAATAAGATCCGATGACTTATAATTATTTAATGATAAAATGATCAAATCTCCATTTTTGTTATTTGGATATTTCATATTTTATTTTTGTTATTCATGTTGTTCTTCATGTAATCGTAGTTCTTATGCATGTTATTATATTCCAATTAATTGTTATGTTCATATAATTCATGTTGTTGTGCATAATCGTAGTGATTGTGCATATGCTAACAATATGTGAATAATTACCGTAAATGAATATATAAAATTCTGATTATAGGACTAACGTTATCATTAAAATCTTATAATAATAAAGGATCTATAATTAATCTTGACGTTAGATTATAAGAAAATTGATGAACCACATTAGTTCTTAATTCTTAAAAATGTTGAAATTCTCATTTGATCAACTCCTATATATATAATATATATATATATATATATAGAGATCAAATAAATATATTTTCAGAATAACCTAAAACCAATGCACTTTACGTACAAGTCTAATGCACTTTATGTATAAAATTACTATCTGTGAAATATTGATAAATAATATTATCTTTTATCAAAAAGATGCATTAGTTTTATACATAAAATACATTGATTTTTAAATTTTCTAAAAAATATATTTTATTATAAATCAACCATATATATATATAATATATCTTTCTCTCTCACCCACGCACACATAAGTTTCATTGGTACAAGGAAATAGAAATTATTGTTTGTTTAAGACTCTCATACGTTTCATGCTTGTTTGAGTAATAGAATGATGTTTAACGGGCAATAATCTTTTGGTTTATCTAAAATTAAAGGCAACAAGAAGAAAGTGAAACTTTATTTTATTTTCTTCCCACGCTCTCATTCCAAAAGTATAGTTTGTCGAATTTCTAAGTAAACGTACATATGAACTAAAAAACTGTTCAACAATGTGTCAATTTAACGACCTAAAGTACATTAAATAAATTCAAAATAAATGAATTCGTCAATTAAACCGTTTACTTATGATGTACATCTTTGCTTATCTCAGTCAACACTTTTGAGTAATAACCATTTGTAAATTTTTCAATTTATAACTTGATAATTAAAATTACATTTATTTCTTCAGATTTCAAAATAAAATTTCTTCAACCAAATGTCACATAAAAAAGGGGAGAATGAATAACACATCTGCCTTGAAGCCAATGGCTTCTTCCATTCCTCCTTGAAGCCAATGGCTTCTTCCATTATCAATACAATTCACGTTTTATTTATAACTTAACAGATTGCCTGCAAAACAGGGAATATTTTGCTAAAATAATTGAATCGTCAAATTTCAAACTTAAAAAAGAGGGGTGGGGTGGGGTGGGTGGGGGATGATATGTTTAAGTGTGATCAAGTCATCACCAAGAACAACTATTACTCAAATCATAACAAGGTTTTCATATACTGACAGGTTGCTTGATACTATAAAATGTACACACAAGACAGCCACCAGAGAATGGTCAAGCATATCGAGGCCAAGGCCGAAGCCGAGGGCTGTCTGTCTTCTAGACAAAGGAGGAACTCGAGCAGTGAAGTTGAAAAGAAAAAGAAAGAAAACTAACACTAGCTAATCTTAACTAAAAGAAGAAGAAAAAGAGCAATCAATCTACATTATCCTCACATGGGGCTGAGCTTGTTCAGTAGTAGTTGAAACTTTGGCTGTGGTGGTGGTATGCTTGGCAGCACCTTCTCCCATTCCTGACGATAGCGGCAATGAATAGCAATTAATGTAAGATGGTTAGCATACTCACATAGTCTAAAACGTAGTATTAGTACAACAAGAGAATACGTGAATATATTTGGTCACTACTAATAGCTCATTGCAGTTCATGGAGATGGAGCACATACAATTAGGGAGGACATGTATGTGATATTAGAGGATTATTTTCATCATAGGGTACTCTGAAGCCCGGAGAGAACTAATCCAAAATTACATCACTAGACAAAGGCTCGGAAAGCAGTAATTTTTCTAATGCCATAAATAGGATGTGATGTTCACAAAGAAAAAGAGATGAAATGATTCATTATGTTTAATTCATCCATGTGTTTCAAGCTACAGTATAGCAGTATAGTTTGCAGGAGCAAAATCAACTTTTCAATAAGAAATGGTGTCAACAGAAAAGGGTAAAGAGCGACAGATGAGTGTTTGCTACCATAAAACTAACAAACAAAGATACGAATCGGATTTTGAAGAAAAAGGATCTTTATTTGATAGATTCTGAAATATTTATATCCATAATAAAATAACAGAACAGGACCAACATACAACTGATAATTTTATTTTACATACAATGTTACTAGTTATACCTAAAAATTTGCACCGGCACTTTTCTTGTTCAGAACAGTTTATTGACCTATATGGCCAACTAATGAACATAAAACGAGTCTAAAAATAAAAGTGAATCAGTTATCACTGCATCACAGAGTACATGATATCACAAACTGAGAATTAACAAGATGAATCAAGGTTACTTGAAACAAATATGGCAATTTTAAGTTCACTAGTTCTGTTGAAGTTATGTCTTCTTTACAAGTTTAGATCAAGAGAACTAAAGAAATTACTGATTCTGAAACCTATTTTCAGTCTCAGGAATAAAATAATCTCAAAATGTTTAGCTCAAAGGCTGAATATTAATGCCAAGCAAAAAGCAGTTTTAAGGTCAATCAATGAAGCTTAATCTTCAAAGTAGAAATTAAAAAGTCGATTGTAGTAAGGCTATCAAATGATAAGTACTAATATTTAACATGACCTAAAATAGAGCTGGTTTTTCAATGACAACATTATGATGTAAAGTTTTAGAGAGGAGAAAGAAAGTTTTTCCTAAATCAGTTGGTCAGACATTATTACTCAATCGAATCCCAGCAATTAGAAAGGAATGCTAAACGAGCTACTGCTAGATCGCTTTATGAATAGCCATCAAAAAGAATAAGAAAAGCAAAGGATATGAATAGCCTTTGAAACGACTATCATGTGAAGAAATGTGGAGCAAGCAAATCAGGAAAGTTGAAAATACAAAATTAAGCAATCACCAATTCCTATGGTAAATCCTGCAGGTAACACTAGTAAAGAATTCTGTAACCTGTAAATTCTATTATTTCAAGGAATCTTCTAACACGATTATTTCTGATTTCCAACATATATCTATCAGCAACTAATTCAAATGCATTTCAGATTATGCACTTTAGGTTCAATAGTAAAATATCAGTGCTCTTTATCAGATTCTACATATGTCATAAGGCTGCATGGTTTGCTCGTCTTTTCTGTCAAACCAGAAAACTATAAAGACACGTGAATAGAATTTAAATTTAAATGATAAAGAAACTTAATTAAGCTATTAAATCTACAATCATTTCAGATGACCAAGCCAGCAAAGTAGAAGCTATTCATGAGAGTGCCAATCATCAGCTACAGATTCTACGCATTAAAATATGAGGAGACAGTGGAAGCAAATTACAAAACCCTAATTCGCAAATAAAAAGAAGCAAAACGAGTAATATAATGCAACCACTATCAGAAGCCAACAAAGTGTGTGGCAAATAAAGGTCATATTTCAACATCATTGCCCATTCTACTCTGAGTTGACTGCGAGCTGAGGAGCCATGTAATTAGCAACAAATGAACCATAAACGAATTATTTTAGACAAAATAAAAGGCGTTCATGTAGAGGGCAAGGCCAACCTGTTGTCTCTTGAGCATTTCATTCTCCTCCTCGAGGCGTGAAACCTTATTCTCCAGTTCATGGGTGTAGGCCTACTAGTCAATAAATAATTAAAATATGCCAATAGCCAATAAATAAAAATAACAGCCAAAACTGACTGAAACGTAAAAGCACCTGCTTCCTTGCTCGTGAACGTGCTGCAGATTCCCTGTTTTTAATCATCCTCTTATGCCGCCTCTCAACACCCTTCTCAGCTACATCATCAGGGGAACCCTCTTCCGCCGTCGTTGGGTGTCCGACAACGTGGCCATCAGTGGGGAAGAAGACATTAGTGGTTTCCGGTAAGCACTGTCCAAGACAGCGCTTTCCGAGAGGAATTGGCTGCTGGATTCCATGCCCGGCATGAGAACGGGCAACACAGTTTGTTGCAGCTGTCGAGGAGCAACTGCAGAAATAGGGTAACTCATCCATTGAGCTTGCTCAGGCAACCCAATCAGATCAACCGGCCCCAGATTCTTTCCCCAGGTGATGACTCAGCAACCACCCCAGCCTAACCAAGAAATCCTCCAACGTCATCTCCCGAGAGTCACATTTCTATCAAGACTGTTCCTTTTCTGCTCCTGCTGGATATCTTTCCACACCTCATCAACAGTTTTCTTGCTTAAATACCTAGAAATCGAAACACTAGACTGCAAATTCAAAGATGACCCGGATGCAGGCTGGGATTGCCCGTACTCAACGCCTTCCGTGTCTGATTATTCACTTCGGCAGTCAACACATTCTTGAGAAGCTCATCAAGATTCATGCTACTAAGGGGTTTCCAGATCCCCAAATGATTCTGCACCTCATCAAGAGTGAGGTTGTACAAAGAGCCCTGTCTTGCGAATTGGCTCGATTTTGGGTCCGGGTTCGGATTCGGGTCCCAACAGCCCTGTTACCATCTTCCCTTGAGATCTCATTCTCTGAGCTACCATCAAATTGGCCTCGTCTATATCGCCCTCACTCTCCACTACCTCAAAACCTAAAACCCGGTTAATTAGCAGTGCCAAACAAATTCCTAAAGCCCTCGACTTGCAAGAATTGAAACCACTCAATCTACCAAAGGGGAAAACAGATGCCCATCAAATTCAAGAAAGCAATAATCGTAGAATGCAGTAAAGATCACATTTTTTGGGGTCCCAAAATCAAATCGGACAAAATGCATTAATCCCTTAACAAAAATTGAAGAAACCGAGAAAAAGGGCAGAAATCTCATAAAAAAATCCCATAATCCAAGAGAGAGAGAGGAACCTGAGAGCAAGAACTGAGCTGGCATGGTTCCGGAGCTGCTTCCGACATTCTCTATTAGAGAACAAAACCCAGAAGCCTTCAAGAACCTGAGCTCACAATCTGAGTCCTAAGAAATACAAATTCACTTATTCACAAGTGGACAAATGATAAATCCATTGAGAAAGACTTACAAAACAAATAAAAAAATATTAAATGACCATTGAACATAGGACTATTTTTTATTATTACCATCATATGATATCCTATTAACAAATTGACACTTTATGGAATTGAAAATTGTTTAAAATAGTGTCGTGGTTGCAGAACGTAGTTAATGCTCGGCGCTAAACGTCTCAAGTTCAGTTATGCTAAAATTTCAGATTAATGAAAAAAATTGTTTAAAATCTTGTTCAACGTACTTGTGCGCCTCTCACCATATAAAAGTCGGCTTTCTTTATTTTTCATTTTCGCACTTTTTGGGTTTCAAGATAATTTTCATCTTTTCGTTGAAAACCAGAAGAGAACAACTTGAGCTTTCGATAAGTTTTAAGGAATGGTCTTTAGAATAATTTTGAAATTTGTTTACGATCTATTTTGGGGTAAATTTATGGTGTTTTTCTAGATAAGAATGTTTTTCAAAAAGAAAACCGAAACACATGTTTGTGTTGGAATTCGACATCATCTAACGATACGCAGTGAAGCGTCAAAAGCAGATCCGATCTACAATTAAAAGTCGATGAGCCAATGAACACGTTAGATAGAGAACTTACGATTTGCAATGCTAAGCTTCATGAATCCGCAAGGTTGTCCCAACTAGTATCCACGGATGCAAACCGATGCAGAACAATTCCCGATATTAATTGCGAAGAGCAAGAAATCTGAATGAATTAACGGTAGATTCTCAAGATTGATCACGTAACGCCTCGCTACATCCCTAAAGAATGAATTCTATTATATTAAATAGAGCACCCTTAAAGCCCAGCTTATACGGGCTTTTATTCTTAGTCGCCTTTAATTAATTAATAGTCAAACCATTAATTAAGTAAGCCTATCTAATTTAGTCCATATCTTCAATCTCTCACTGACTAATATTAGATAACTCGACACTATGCATACCCTTGAGCGGATTTAATATACTTGAAGTGACCCATAGCCCCAATTACACGATGATCTAATCAAAGTCCACAAACTCGGGCATGTGCGTGAACTCAATATATGACGGATGTTTACGTGGAAACAAGAACAAACCTTTACATGAAGTTTATGTAATATCATTTCATTCACGACACACTCGATTGAGCCTAGATTTTGCTATGTTATCCAATAGCTCAATCATTTTCTCATCTTTATTATAAGACCTATGATCATATTCAATTACTTTAATCAATATATCTCTCATGATCGAAGACTTTGGTCGAATAATATAGAAAATAAGTGATCACCGAAATTTCAATCGAGGAATGAATCTTATTCTGCTCAACTACCATTTTCATTTGTCTTATGACGTACCCAATCCAAGCCGTGTCTTGCCACTGCAAGCGCCGTCATTGGTCAATCGACTCAACAAACAAAATGTGTAATGACATCAAGTCTGGACTATTACATACTCCACACACTAAGAATTGACATCTAACAAACGATTTAATAGTGGGATATACCAATACTCTCCAAAGTATTCATGTGTTCATCACGGATATCAAATATCTCGTAGTTGCAGAACCACTACATTCTCTAAGAATGTGATGCGACCACATGCTAACCTATGACATATCATCAATATCTCATTCTGATGATCATCGACTATGGCTATTTTAGAATTATACTATATCATTGATGTCTCACAAAGAAAATGATAGTGATAATTCAGGAACATATAAGAGAATAACGAAAACATCCAAATAATTATTCTATTAAATGCACAAAACCCATAGATAAAACATTATCTTCGATTGGATTAAAAGTAAGTATGTCTCAACAAAGGAGTTTCTAAAACATACAAACTTTAAACTCACCGAATCAAAGCCAATTTCCACATGTCAAACATCCAAGCTCTAAAATGGCTTGTAAAAGGATTAACTAAGATATCACGGTGGGTACTCTTTCTAATTTCAAATGGTCCATTTCTATTATTTCTAATCGATGATATCGCTCGAACATGTTTGTTTCGTTGAAGCTAGCATCAGTGACCCAACACGATAGCTCGCTACCATAGACTAAGAATATTCTTTAGTCATTCTAAGACACTTAAGAATAGTCTTATGAGCTTCAATACTCTTCCGGATTTTCTAATCATTGTCATGTAGCGATAGGCACATCCGCCTAATGCATATCACGGCATACATGATCGATCCTATAGTCAAGACATACGGGATCCTTTTCATGCAAGCAATTTCTTGTCATTAGAAGGACAATCCTTCGACAACTTGATGCCATGTCTCATAGGAATAAATCCATGGAATTTTCCATTGAAAGCCTTAGCAATTTGTTCACGTAAGTGGTTGACAACCCCAACAATCTATTAGGTCTATCCCGATAGATCTGATCCCAGAGATGGAGGCCACACCAAGATCCTTCATCATAAAGGATTTAGCACCGGTCTTTCACGGATGCATCATGGATCGGCCGCCTCCGTAAATGTCATCGACATATGATCCAAGAGATAACGCTTTCCATTTTCGCTTACTATAAACACATAGGTCCTTTTGCTTCGACAAAGGCAAACAATTTGATAGCTCACAAAACAAATATTCCAACTCCTCGATGCTGCTTAAGTACATAAATGGACTTCTTTAACCTACATACCATTCGCTCTCTTGGTTCATCATCATCCGACTCGACTTCATCATCTTGGTTCTCAACCATTAGATTCAGTCTTTGGGGTGCACGACGAGTCCTCTGGCCTATCAGTCGGGTTGTTTGCGGCGGTTCATGCTATTCATTTTGACGTGAGTAGCTCTCGTGTCGACTTCCTCAACATTTGGAGATTCTCAAGAATTTCTCATGAATTTCTTGAGGTGGAGATGACACAACTATTGTGTCATCTTGTATTTGATGAGTCTCATTGTCTTGAGTGGCCTCAAGAGTCATTTCCTCCCAATAGATCGCCAAATACTCCCATCGAATTCATGTTCACACTATCAACAATCGCTCAGTCCTCGTGTTGTTTTGTGGTTCTCGAATTTCTTCAAGATCTACCTCATTATGACCTTGTTCCTGGAAACATAGGAGTCTTTAGGAAAGCGCACATTCCTAGAGATGATCACCACCGTGATCTCCTGAGTAGAATTCATATCCTCTAGTTTCTTAGGATATCCCACAAGATAAGATTTCTCACTTTTCGATTCCAACTTATCGCTAGCATTTTCTTAACAAAGCGACAACCCGTGTCCGCAAATAGTTAAGATTTGCTCTTTCATACCATATCTCATATGGTGTTTTCTGATCGATTTGGAAAGGAACCCTATTCAAATATAAGCGTAAGTAAGGCGTGGCCCCAAAGGAATAAAGGAGACTAGCGAACTCATCATGGATCGAACCATGTCCAATAAGGTTCGATTTCTTCTCTGAACACCATTCAGCTTATGGTGTTCCGAGGTGTCCGACGACCGATTCCATGTGATTTAAAGTAATCGAAATTATCGGCTAAGTATTCTCCTCGATCGATCAAGATTCTGATACTTTTACTGTTGTTTCTGACTTCTAACTTAAACTCCTTAAATTTATCAAGAGCCTCATATTTGTGTTTCATCGACACATACCCAAACCTGAATAATCATCGAAAGTTATGAATACGAATATCCACCATTTGCCGAGTTGGAACGGTCCACATCTCGATGGATCAACTCTAGAATTCTTGCACGTAACCATTTCCTAGAAAATGGTTTCTAGTCATTTTCCTTTTAGACATGATTCACAAGCACCATATGATTCAAAATCAAATGGTCCGAGATAATCTAATTTTCTCAATCTTGCTATCCTTTTCTCATTGATATGACCAAGTCTACAATGCCAAAGATAAGTAGATTATTCAGACATTTAGCTTATGTCGTTTGTGTTGCATTGAGAATATTTTGTTCACATTCACATATATAAACCATTCTAAAGAAAGACATTTCTATAAAACATTCCATTAAGGAAAAGCGTGCAACAATCTTCCAAAATGGAAGGAAAAACCCTTCAATGTCTAACATAGGAATGAAAATAATATTCTTTGAAATAGCAGAACAAAATAACAATCATGTGAATCTAGTCTATAACCCGGAAGATCCAATCTATAAGTCCCCACGCGTCGTAAGCAACTATTGCTCCATTACTCACGCGATCGACTTCCCGATTCACATTCTCTCACTAAGCCCATGCACATTGTTACAAATGTGGAGCTACACGTATCTAATACCCAAGAATGTGAATTATATATACATATTTATCTCAACGACAAACATACCGAGCTACCACTCATTGCACATTGTGCCTTGAATTTTGGTGTCTCTCTTCCGAGCCCTTCTCATGTATCAGACACTTATCCTTCGCCAATGTGCTTCTTCCGAGCCCTCCACTCTTAGCTTCAAGACATCCGATGTCTTTGTTTTTCTTTGCTTTTCTTCCTTTGAAGATTGGCGGAAGAGCTCACCATGAGCACGATTTGCCATCAGTAGAGGACTGTAAGTCTTCAACATTTGTGATCACCATCCCACCTTTGTGTTGTTCATTGAAATTCACCATGAAATTCGAAACGAACCGGTAGCGATGCAAAACCAGGTTTGTTGAGACATCGGCGGTCGCTCCAATCGACGCCAACCTTTCAATCTATCCTATCATCTTCAATACATGTTCGGAGATCTTGCTCTATCATGAAGCGTCATAAAGAGATCCCGAGTATTTCAACCCGTGTTTGTGCTTGGAGGCAAACAAACTCTTGAGTCGAATCATTTCATAGGGTAGCATGTATTCATGTTCCTTGGAGTTCCAAACTCATAGAAGTCAACATAATACCGAGCCGACATAGATCATCAACGCGTTTTATGAGCAACCCCACAAACGAGGCATACTGGAGAAAGCTCATCGGGATGGTCGATTGATTTGTCCAAGACATACTCAATCTTATTCGCCTAACACCAAGCGGCAGTGGCGATCCGTATAGTTTGACCCAACAACAAATTTGTTTCACCAAACATTTATATAACATAGTCGACATCGTAATTGAACGAAAAATTAAGAAATAGCAAATTAGAACAAAGTAAACACATATCACAATCGTATCACTAATCAAAAAGAGTTTATCATGTGATTAGCTCCCTAATTTTAACATATATTGCACCCCAATGCAAAATACGGTTTATACTAAAATAAATCTTAGTGGTACAAGATCCAAGTCAATATTACTACGACCTGCTTTGTATGATAAATAACATCACCAAGAGGCCTCAAGCCAATTGTAAAGCTTGCATCGATTAGTCAGATCATACTCATGCGGTCGATGACCACAATAATGGCACTTGGTCGGTTTGAATCGAATGCAACAACCCTCAACTCTGGTTTATTAATCCAATTAATGATCCACTAATTATTTTGATCGCTTTCTGTTTCAAATAATTAACAAATCAACCCCTCACACGATGCCAACTATGCATCTATGAACGAGCTTGCCTTGTCGATTTGAGTAAACACTTTGGTGTAAAACTCTGCGAAAGAGGCTAGGATCCTCACAATTATGATGGACGATGCTTTGTTTCAAAAACAAGACTTGTATTTAGTGGGATAAAACATGTGATACTAATTATCTATTTAATATCCAATATTAAATTTAAAACAATCTGGGCACGCATGAAAGAGGACCACACATATTGCGCCTACCCAAACATAGTAACACGACTACAAGTATTGGCGCGCCTACCCAAACAAAAGCGTCTAACTACTATAGTTAAAATATAAGTATAAAATCAAATAGCATGCTTATCACGTAATAACAAAGAATAGACTCAACGAATAAATTCATTAATCTAATTAATAATTTAATTCTCTAATTAAAAGTGGATATGGGCATTTATATTAATTCCAAATTAATATAAATATTCATTTAGTATTATTATTTCTAAAATAATAATCAAATAAGATTTATTAGTCCAATTAATAAATCAACTCTTTAATTTATGAACATAAGTAAATTATATTAATTCTAAATTAACATAAAATCAAACATTATACTATTATTTCAAAATAATAATAAAGTTAAAATTTATTAATCTAATTAATAAATCAATGTCCAAAATTGAGATTAGATTTATTAATTCTAAATTAATAAAATCAATCCATGTACATTAGTATATTATATTAATTCTAAATTAATATAAAATCAAACTTTATATTATTATTTCAAAATAATAATAAATTTAAAATTTATTAATCTAATTAATAAATTAATTTCTAAAATTGATTAAATTTATTAATTCTAAATTAATAAATTAAATCCATGTACATAAGTAGATTGTATTAATTCCAAATTAATACAAAATCGAAATTGATGTTATTATTTAAAATAATAATATTAAACAAATTTATTAATCCAATTAATAAATTAATTTGTGTAATTAGAAATTAAATTTTATTAATTCTAAATTAACGAAATTCGTTTTTTAATGAACTTGGACCCTAGATGGGCGCCATATTAAAAACAAATTCTAAAGCGCAAAAGGCGCGGCCAGAGGCCAAGATGCCCAACATCTCGCGCATAATGGTCCTGAGCATCGCCCGCCCGCGTTCACGATCCCAAGACAGACGGAGCCCAGAACACCTCGCCCAGCAAGCGCGGCGAGCCGTCAGTCCGGAGCAGCGCGACCAAGCGCGCGTTAGGTTTATCGCGCGATAGCGCGCCGCCATTCCTTCGCCGCTCGCGCTAGCGACTCCCCGCCGATGACTCCACCCCGTCCAGGCCGCCGCCTCATCCTCCGTCGCTCGTGCGTGACTATGAGACGAGGCGAGGCGTGCAACAGCACGCGGCGGCGATGAAGCCGCGCCTCGCCGCGTCGTCACCCGCCGCCTCGCTCGCCTGCTCGCTCCGTTGTGTACCTCGTGCAGTCACCATGGCGGCGAGGGGTTCCGACGGCGTAAACGGTGGTGAAGAGATACACGTATTCAATTTCCAAAACACAGATTCAATTTTCAATTTCTTTCGTTTTTCATTTTCGTTTTCTTTTCTTTTGATAAAAAGATTAAAATTAAAAGGAAAAATACGAAACAAAAATCAAAAATCGAAAGAATACGAAATTCTAAATTTCGAAATCCACAATTAATTAAACACGAGTTAATTATAAATCGAGCCCCGCGATACACCGCTGAGAATTCTCGACCTCTCTAATGATACGCAGCGAATGTACTCAGAAAGAGATCTAGATCTACAATTAAAAGTGCGATGAACCCTATGAACACGTTAGATAGAGAACTTACGATTTGCAATGCTTCCAAGCTTCAATGTATCCTGAGGTTGTCTCACATATGGTATCCAGCGTTGCAAACGTCCGATGCGAACAATTCCTCGATATTAATTCAAGACGGAAAGCCAAGAATCTCAATAAATTAACGGTAGTTCTCAAGATTGATTTACGTACGTCGCTCTCTCACCTAAAGAATGAATTCTCTATTTATATTAAATAGAAGACTCATTAAAGCCCTAGCTTATACGGACTTTTATTCTTTAGTCGTTTTAATTAATTAATAGTCAAACCATTAATTAAGTAAAGTCCATATCTAATTTAGCCGATATCTTTCAGCTTTGGTGTATTATTAAGATTTGGTTATTTCGAACAATTTTGATTGAAGTAGATTTATTGAACAATATATATTGTTCGATGTGTTTTGGATCTTTTAAATTTGATTTGCATTTTTCCACTTTCCACATTCTAAAGTAGTTAAACGAGCATCTAATATTGCCGAATAAAACTCGATTTTCTATTTAATTAGTTCATTAGTTTTGATTAAATTAATTAGTATTTATATTTTGGCGCAAGAATAGACGTCCTCTTAAACTCTATTACACTTTAAATTAGATTATTACCCCTTTTGGGCTAATATATATAGGACGACTTGTCTGACTTCACGTTACTGTTCGTTTTTGTTAATTTTATATATGTAATTTTTATTTTGTTGTTTTTATTTATTGTTTTTAGTGTGTTATTTTATTATTTTGTATTTTATTTATTAATTCATGATTAGGTTTATTAATTTATAATTAAAGTTTATTAATTTAAAATTATGGTTTATTATTTCTAATTAGGGTTTATTATTCAAAATTGGGTTTATATTTTCAATTAGGTTTATTAATTCAAAATTAGGGTTTATTATTTCCAATTAGAGTTTATTAATTCAAAGTTAGGGTTTATTAATTCATAATTAGTCTATTATTCAAAATTAGGGATTATTATTTTCAATTAGGGTTTATTAATTCAAAATTAGGGTTTATTAATTCAAAGTTAGGGTTTATTAATTCATAATTAGGTTTATTATTCCAAATTAGGGTTTATTATTTTCAATTAGGTTTATTAATTCAAAATTAGGATTTATTAATTCATGATTAGGTTTATTTCATAATTAGAGTTTACTAATTAAAATTAAGATATATTAATTCAAAATTATTATTTATTAATTTATAATTAAATTTATTAATTTACAATTAAATTTTATTAAACTAATTAATTTTAATTAATTAATTAGAATTAATTAATTAGATTAGGATTAATTAATTAGTTAATTAAAATTAATTAATTATTGATGGTCTCACCTCGCACGCGGAGACCATCTCTATATATAGTATTAGTATAGAAAATCAACCACGATTACCTCGAACACTTATATGTATCTAGAAATCAGATATCCAATATTAAAATATACACATGCAACACACGGATCGATGATAAATTTGTAGTAATAATATCATTACTATATTAATAATAAATGAAAATAACACAAAACATACTAATAATAGTAAATAGTATTTTAACTGTTGATAGAAGTAATACTAATATTTCTACCATGTTTCTACTAAGTAACTTTAGCTTGAACATATTTCAATTTTGGTACTGATTTTCTTCTTTACAATTTTTGTTGAGTCATAAAATGTAAAGAATCAAATGGTCGCCCAGACTAATTGGTTCCTAAAAGCTTTTATGGGTCATCATTCCAAAAGAGAATAATCATTAGTGTTTATCATTATTTGAAAATTAATTACTTATGTGGATAATCGTAAAATGGTTAATGTTTGAGGTTAAAAATTTTATATTTAAGTCCATTAATACGGTCTTTAAATTTTTATATTAATTGATCCAAAATAATAATTAATTACTTATACATACTAATATAGAGATCCGATTATTCATCTTTCAATTATGTATCAATTGCAATTTGAAATTTGATAACTAAAATAAGTGGTTAATGTTTGAGATCAAAAGTATTAGGTTGAGTTCATCATAAGCGCTTTTAAAATTTTATATTAATTGATCCAAAATAATTAATTATGACGAGTCCCGTTAGATGCTCGGTGTATGAAGGGATGCACCGCTAGGTGAATTTAATTTTTTTTTTAAGACAATCGATCGGTTGCGAGGAATTGGTGCAACCGCGATCGATCCGATCGATCACATAGAGAAAGTCTTGATCGAGTAATATCGTAGCAAATTTAATAACTACCCAATGCAAGTTAGTCGGATGATAACTATATATGTGAGTGGTGGTGCAATTTTCTTATAGAAAAATGAGACTCGGGTTTAAACACTTAATAAAATATAGATTAGTTAGTTTTCATATTATATCTCTTCGATCGAATCGACATCGATAGAGAGTTTCAAAACAATGCAATGTTGTTGTGTCGCTAATGGTAGTTCAATAATATGTAATTTTAAAGTAGTCGAAAGAAAATGACAAGTTGAGTTTTCGGGTTCGAGAGATCAACTCCCGTCCACGTTAATTACTCAATCAATCCACTAACTTGAAATTTGTTTTATTTACGCACAAGAGTAAACCTGCAAACGAGGTAACTTTACGATCCCATCGAGGCGTTCCTCATATGCTTGCGTGAGAGACCACTAACTCCTTTCGACGTAGTCGACTTAATCTCTAGCTTACGGATGCTGAAATCAAGCTTTCACTAACTAACTTCGTTGCTTGTAAAAACTACTACCAACTTTGGGATTTTGTAGTGATTTTTCAACTAGGATCTTATCACGCACGATAAACTCGTGGATGTGTAGCTTAAGATAAACAAGGTGAATATCATAGATGTAAGGAATGTATGTCAAGTCTCGATGATAAGTATATTCGAGCTCTGAGTCTTGCTCATATAATGAATACTTCATTCTTCTAAATCGTTGTTTGATCGGGCTTTGAGCTTAATCGAGATTTCAATTGTCGCATTTCGTAACCTTCAAATGTCGGATTCGCACAATATATATAGAAATGAATAAGAATAGTACCAGGAGGACAACCATTTAAAATCCTTCTATTTGTCTTCGAATCTTCTCGTGAGAATCGACGCCTTTTCGACAAAGATCGTATCATACACTATAGTTCACTCACAAAAATAGTATGACATGTCGGATCTTCTCACATCGCTACTACGCGTGTGAGTCATACACTCAAGGCTTAAATCCTTCCGTGTTTTTCAATCGAGTGACTATGTGTTTTTCAAGATTGATTTCGGGTGCTAGTCGAGACAAGATCTGCTTATCATCGAGTTTGAACTCCGCTTTGTCAACTTAGAACTCCGAGCCAAGATGATGCATCGATCAGCGTTGATACCGATAGTCACTGACATCGATAAGCAACTTTGACTCTAGAAATCGCTTTACTCATGGCGATCATTTGACTCGGTGCCCACTTGTCTGGTACCCAACCGAGTCTTTAGTCTTGATCTTCGACTGACTTCACCTAGCTCGATCTTGATCGCAGCTTGTACTTATCTCATACATCGATGACCTTCTATCGATCTCGCTCTGACGTGATCCTTTAGTTGAGTTGTTATCGGTGCATCGATATGATACTCTATCGATAGTGACTCTCGACTTGAATGTCGTGATAGTTTCGATCGAAACCTATAACATAAACACCTAACTTGCAAATAAATCAAGAATATTAGTTACTCAATAAATCAATCATAAGAAATTTTGAGATCTAATCAAAATATACGCTAAGATAAATTTTAATACACATAAAATTTCGTAATATTTCCAATACTTAGTTATTTTCCCACAAATTACTTATACGACTAATATATAGAGTCCGAGTCTTCATCTTTCAATTGCGTATGGCAATTTCGATTTGAAAATTGATAACTAAAGAATAATGTAAAACCACTTAGACATAACGTGCGCCAATATCATTACTTTATTATTCAGTATTTTATACTTATATATATATAGTACTTAAATAAATAATATCACGATATTTGATATGATAGTATGATTTTCATGGACTGAACACGCGAAGAATAATGCTAGATTAATGAAACAGAGAAAAGGTATCAACCCAAGAGAAGTGGTATCCATCGAGATCGATCTGATTTTAAAATATTTTTGGCCTACTTTAGTGCTAATATATAAGTAGCCAAAAAATAGAATATGAGTTTTATGGCCTAGTCCATAAAAACATGAGTTTATACCATTTGGTTTAAAAGACCAAAATATCCCGAAAAAATTAAAAAAGGTTCTCTCTCTCTCACCGTATCCTCTCTCTCAAACGGTGCAATTCTCTCTCTCTCTATCTATCTTCTATCATCTATCTATCTATCTCTCTCTCTATCTCTCATGACTCACTCACTCTTTCTCTCTCACGACTCACTCCTAGCCGAACTCACCAGAAATTCGGAACTCACCGCATTCTCTCGACTAACCGGCACTCTCGACTCAGCTCTCTCTCGACTCACGCAAAACCCACAACATGGGTGATCGGACAGATCCACGTCTCCGAGCGGCCAGCAAGCGGCGGCGAAGAGACTCTCCCGGGGAAGAAGCTTCTCGCGAGGCACACCGCCACAAGCACGCCGTCGACCATCCGCTGGTCGCGAACTTCGGCACCGATTTAGGGCACCACGCCTCGGTGAGTAATCGTGCATTTAAAATTGGTTTTACTATGCACCGATAGTTTTCATGTTGACACGATAATTTTCATGTATGACACGATAGTGATGAAATTTCGATAGTTTGTGTGTTTAGAAACTTATAAATTAAAATCAGTTGCTATGTTGTTGAAATTAGTAAATTAGATTGGTTCGAAAGACACGGTTCTACCGTTCGAAGATCTGTCAGTAGCACCGTGTCACGACCAACCGTCGGTTGTTACGCCTGCTAGGTCACATCTTGATCCGTTAGCACGCTGAAGAGCATGCGGTTGGTCGAACACATGTCTAACGCGGTTCTTCGATGCGTGCTAACGTGTCTTGATGATCACGGTTAGCACCGTGTCTTTGAAGAACCGTCTGATTCGGTCACTAACAGGTGTCTGATTTGAATCGTGTATTCTGTTAGAACTTCGCTTAGTGTATACCGTAATCTTGTCATTTGACCCGTTATAGGTGATTCGACAATGCAAGCTACGCGGACGATCAACCAATACATCCGAATTGATGTATTAGCGAGGTGAGGACATGTCTGACAGCGGATGTATCGTATTTACAGAGCTGCTGGGCATCTTCTTCATCTCGGGAGAGGAAAGCGCTAATAATGCGCTGCACTGCGATGCCGACATTGTGGATCTAGTTTTGAGTTCGAGATTTGGTTTCACGATGTGGAACCGATATACGATTTGGGATGATTGAGTTTGCCCGTCTCCGGATTGCGCTTGGGCGTCTTGCTGATCCGAACTTGGGGCGAGATTCCGACCAAGAGCTGTTCCATAGGTTGTTTGGGTGGAGGACTACTATTTCGAGCTCAGACCGATTCATCAAACAACGGTCGGTGATGATGCGAGACTACTTGAGGCTTTCATATTAAGTTACACCTCTCGTCCTTTGCGCGATAGGAAGCCATCGAGCCAGGGTTTGGGCGTTGGTGAGGATTTTGATATGTGGCGAGTTTTCCTTGGGGCTCACTG